>CBVK0102153849.1:0-20379 GCA_900067695.1 Picea abies
AAGACTTGCAGAATTGACTATTACTATGAATCAAATTACTGGAAAGAAAAGGAAAATTACTCTATCTATGGAAATAAACAATGACTATAATATAATCGAAAGAGACAGTAATTGTACTTCTATTGAAAGGAACAACAACTATATCTTAATGGGAAGGAACAACAAATGTAAACTAATTGAAAGGAACAACAATTGTGAATCTAAGTAAAAGGAACAACGCATATGAAATTATGAGGAACTGTCACGCATCAAACCTTAGTAATAGAAACTAGAAAAACAATCATTTAATGCTTAAGGAAATGTCTATCTCTTGCATGCAAACAATATAAAATCATCAACACACTTATGCATTCATTTAACTACTGTAANAAAGAGAATCAAATCACAAAACATAAATTGAACTGATACAATTACAGGTCTAATAGTAGCTCCTTCAGACTGGGCCCTTGGTCCTTAGAAGAATTTATACTTGAAACTCACTATGTAGAAATGATAAAACCGTTCAAAGCTTTTATTGATTTCATAGCTGGTACAACATTTACAAAAAACTGCTAATGTAGAGCAATTCTAAGTCCTGAGTTCTTGGGTGCAATTCTTCTATATCCCTTCCAAGATCTATTACCCCTTATATATTACAATAATCTGGGTAAATTAGAGAGATCCTCATGATTTCTTTACTATTATAAAGTTACAATATAAGAAACTCAATAATATTCCAAATTGCCTTGCGCCATAAAGTCCTCAACCTCCAATAGCTTGCGCATCTTCAAGATTTCCTTTGCTATCTCGGGTTTGACAATATTTAACCAATCCTGTAACAAAATCAAACAATTCCAATCATATTTTAGGATCTATGTAATCTAATTTCAACAATAACGCTAAAGGGTATATTATTCATTCTCTATCCTATTTGCTCCTAATTAACCGAAAAGTCAATCAAGATGATATCATGAAATGTGAGAAAAAGGAAGATATTTATACCTTTTTCATAACCTAACATACCCCCCAGCTTACC
Source organism: Picea abies (assembly GCA_900067695.1). NCBI lineage: Eukaryota > Viridiplantae > Streptophyta > Pinopsida > Pinales > Pinaceae > Picea > Picea abies. Next base: position 1,016 of record CBVK0102153849.1, read on the forward strand.
TTCTTGCATGTCCTCGTACAAGCTGAGATCTTACATGTAAAGCAATAATTTTGTAAGGTGGAAAGGTTGGTTCACGAGGCCTCCTGAATCCATTGCTTCTTTTGAGTTCTCCAAAAGCAGCATCCTCCTTTTTCTTCTTAATTTGATAATCTTTTTGGTAACTTTCTAGAGGAAAACAGACGATAGTAGGATTATATTTTCACCCAATCCAAGCAGGTCCTTCCTCTTGGAGCAATCTAGAATGCCTTTCTATTCTGGAGGTAGTTGAAAAGAAATTTTTGTACCCAAAGGGTTTCCTACTCTTTACTTCACTAGAGGATGCATCCCATCTCATTTTAGAAGTAGCAAGAGCTTCTTCCTTAAGATCTCTAAAACATGTGATACCTGAACGTATAACCTGTAGATGGATAGTGGCTAAGGAGTCTATGAACCCCGCTCTTTTCATAAAGGTTTTATGTTGCATAATGGATGGAAAGGACTTTGGGGCTCTCCTCTGACTCAGAGATCTAGCCCAATTTCCCTCTTTAGGAAGGTTTTGTGATATTTACCCCATCTAACTTGGTTCTGAGTAAATGACAGAAATGCCTGAAACTATATGTCACCTCTGAATGGGCCAAGGTTATCTTTCCTTTCTTCTTCCAGAATGAAATTATGAAAGTATAACTCACACAGAAGGTATTGTACCTTTTTGTCCTGCTCTCTGAAACATGAAATAAACTTAGGTACAATGGAAAATGAAATGGGTTTACCTGCTCTAATGGCCTTCACTCTCAATAATAGGTATGATTCCAACAAGAATAAAGTGTAATTGGTAGCAGTTTCTCTGCAATTTGTAGCATCAGAGTAGACATCACGGATTTCTTTGATTTTGTCCAAAGATATTTCCAATTGGGTTTATACCTTCTTTACCTTCCCTTTGGATCTGATGAGATAAGAATAGGTCTCACTCCCTTTTGTTGTCATGTCCCTCGGCTGTTTAACAATCTTTTGATGTTCAACCCTAGTAACCATCTCATCTTGGTGTTGAGCCAATGCTCGATGGGATTGTCCCAACTCTTCCTTTAGCTTATCAATGGTGACACCCTGTGCTTTAGATTGGATTACTTGGTATTATTCCATAGCACCTATCTCCTCTGTGGATTGAGTTAATGCTTGTTGGGCCTATGTAAGCTTTGATTCCATTCTATCCACAATAGCACTGTGTTTCTGGGACTGGAGTGCCTGATGCTCTGCCATAGTCAGTAATTCATTTATGTTTTGAATTAGGGTTTGTTGAGACTGCATCAATTCTTCCCGCAATATCCTGATGGTAGCATTCTTCTCAAGGAGTTGAGTTGTTTCCTCTAAGACTGGGGTATCTGTCTGCACCTTAGCATCAATTTTTTCTATAGTTGTCATCATTTCCTGTGTTTCTAAGGGAATTACTTCCTCATTTTGAGTTGTTGTCTCTTCTACTACTATTTCTTCAGGGTCTGTTTGTATCCCTACATAATTTGTAGTGTCTGCTTCTTTAGGAAGAGGGTTTCTTCCTTGCACTCTGGCCCTTTTATTTTTCTTTATTCTATGGGCCTTATCTGCTTGTTCTAGCTGCTTCCTCAATTCTTTAATAATTTCCTTGAGTTTACCCACTTTTTGCTTTAATACTTCATCTTTCTTAGCCTTTTTCTTTAACATTTTGTTATATTTTTTTAACTTTCTAATTTTCTTATGGCTCTTGGTTGATTTCTATTTATGAGAGGTCTCAAGGTCTTTTTCATTCTAGCCAGCAAATGGTTGTTTCTTTGTTCCTTCCAAATGTTTTGTTTGTCCAAGAGGGATTCTCATTTCAAAATGAGGTTCTTCCTGTGTTGTGTCCTCTAGGAAAGACATTTCAATATCAGGAAAATCTTCAGCTGGTTTTGAAGAGGAGGCTTGTTATGGGCATTTTTATGGATTATTTGTGCCTCTGTCAATTGAGGTTCCTAAGCTCCCCAAAACCTGAGCTATTTCTACCTCATATCTCTTCAAAAATTGTTCTTTCAGATGCTCTAATGCTGGTTGGGTGTCTTCCTAATCATTCCTTTGTGAGGTTTGTTTTGCTTTCCCAATTTCTTGAACATTTTCCTGTAGAGACTATTATGTAAAATTCCGAAGTTCTTCAGGATGTTTTGTTGTATCATGAATTGCTTCAGTCATTTCATGAATTATTTTTCTTCTCCTCCTTGTCTTAATGATGGATTTAGGGGCATCCATTACTCTCTTCCTCTTTTTCATTAATGCATGTGCTTGTGAGGTTTGGGCCTCTATGATTTGGGTCAGGTCTACCTCAGCTTCAGTTTGAGGAGATGGAATTTCTCTTTGGGAGGTAGTCTCCTCTACCTGTATATCTTCAATTTCCTATGGTGGGTCTTCATGGCATAATTCAGGTTGCTCCAGTTGTGGAGGTCTATTGGCCTCAATCAGACTATCCCGGGTCAATTGAGTTTGACTCAGTGCTTTATTTGTTATCAGTTTAACTAATCTGTGGTGGCTGATAACAGTAACATGATCCTTGGACTTTTTTGTTCTTAAGGAAACCTCATGTAATATGGCATTCAAAAAGAAAGGTAGATTAAGTACTAACCGTTGTTTTAAGGCTACCGACAATTTGAGGTGGGGAGGTAGAATTATGTTGTATCGTTCATCACATGTGATGTACCATTGAATTACGCCTTTCAGTTCCTTCCATGGTTCCCTGAGGGTACTAGGATTAAGTCCCTTTCCCTTCTTATCATATTCTTCCCCAGGGTCTATGAAAGATTCCATAGCTTCCTTCAACGTTGTGTATCATCCTATCCACTGAAATCCCATGTTAGGGAGGCCTGTGACCTCTTCTAATATTTCCTGGGTGACTGAGATTAGTATGCCTCACACCATAGAGATTTCTCCTTGCATATTCTGAAATAATTCAAGCGTGACATTCGTGTCATATCCTTACAAACGGTTGAAGTACTCCATCCACTCCAGACGGTGTAGGATTTATCTTTCCTTCTCTGTAAACTGTAGTAAAGTTGGCTCCCTGTGCACACTTTTGCCACCCATTTTTGTGAGAAAATGTGAATGACTATCATTCCTGGTAGCAGACTTGGTTGGACCAGCTTGGAGGAAATTTTTTTACCAAAAATAACAAGTACCAGAGAACAAAAACTGTTTACAAATGTGTGTATTTATTACAATCATTACTATCTTATCGAGAAGTGTGTCAAGCGTCCACCCCCCTCAGTAATGTAGAGGTCGACATCGACCATCAGCGTAGGGGAATGTAATGAGTGTAGGTATTTCTGGTGAGGGATAATGATTGCACTACCACCACCAATGCAGATCAATCATTAATTTTCAAACAACATATTTTAACGGTAATCATTAAACTTTAGTCCTCTTTCGTGGAAAAAAATTGAATTTAATATACCTATACTAGAAAAAAATTCTTTAAGGATACATAAGTCGAATAAATTAAATCTTTTCATTTAAAATAACATCCCACATATCATAATGTTGTTACTTTTCCATTTTATTAAATACAGCCGAAATGATATCCTCGTTATTGAGTGAAGTAAATCTAGAGACACCCAGAAACTTGGTGTTTAAGGTAAACTTCCATACCACAAGCAGAGCCACTGCTGCCAACAGGTGTCCATAGCCTCAACTGGGTTGCCTTTTAACCCTTAGATGAGCTTGTATCCTTGATAAATATTTGAATTGTTTTTATCCAAAAAGACCACTATCCTAGTTTGGTAGTCAGATGGTGATAATGCCACTCACTAGATTGTAACTTAAGTGAACAATTTGGCTCATGATGAGACCGCTTGTCCTTTGAAGAGAAAATATCAAAGGCCATTGCCTTGGTGTGGTAGTCATAATGGGAATGTCACTTATGTTATTATGCTATGATTGTGGTAGATTGGCTCATGATGAGACCCCCTATTCTTTGTGGAAAATTTTTATTACTTATCTTTATTCCTTCTTTTTTTAAAATATTTGAATCATATTTTCCCGAAAAAAGACCATTATCCTGGTTTGGTATTCAGATGATGATAATGCCACTCACTAGAGTGTAACTTAAGTTAACAAGCCAGCTCATGATGAGACCCCTTGTCCTTTGACAAAATAAAATGTCAAAGGCCATTGCCTTGGTGTGGTAGTCATAGTGGGAATGTCACTTAGGTTAGTATCCTATGATCATGGTCGGTTGGCTCGTGATGAGACTCCCTATTCTTTGTGGGAGAAAATTTTATTGCTTTTAGAGGTGTAGTAAGGGAGGCTCATCTACTCCTTGAGAGTAAGGGATGGCATAAAGAAGTGTAAGGATTCCAAGTAAAAGTGTGCCTAAGACTCCTTATTATAATATAAAGGCAATATATTATTCAAGTGTATTTGTATGTATAAGGGAAAAAGAAACGAATTATGGTGGTTACAGGTTATGAACAAGGTTTAAGATATTTTGAAGAAAGTAATCCAAAAAAAAATTTGATAAGGTATGGGAGATAGTCCATAAAATAATGATAGATCATTGTGATGATAATTAGAAATAATGCTGGTGAAAATTATTTGGTGAAAGTCGTACCCCAAAGGAATGGCTTGGCGTTTTATCAACAATGTAGGAAAGGAATGATGAAATGAATAACAAGCGTGCAAAAGGAATAGAAAGTGTACAAAAGGAACAACAGGTGTGCAAAAGGAACAACAAGTGTTCAAAAGGAACAACAAGCACGCAAAAGGAACAATAAGTGTTCAAAAGGAAAAGCAGGCACGCAAAAGGAACGACACGTGTTCAAAAGGAACAACAAGCCCAAAAGGAATAGAAAGTGTTCAAAAGGGACAAAAGGCGCGCAAAAGGAACAACAAGTGTTCAAAAGGAACAACAAGTGCACAAAAGGAACATCAAGCATTCAATATTTTTCCATTTACTGTTGTAAAGGACAAAAATGGTGGATTTTACATGAAAGACAAGGTCTCTGTGACAAGATAAAGCAAGAGTGAGGAACAAAAACGAGTGTTGGTTGTATTCATTATGATTTCCTCAAGTGGCTTTCATAATAATAAACAAAAAGGAAACTAATAACACAATAAGTTATACGAGAAATCTATATACAGTGTGTATAGTGTCAACAAAATTCATCAGTTATGGAGTTGGGGTGGCTGGGTTACCTTCCTAGCCCTCCAAAATTTGAACGGTAGGATATTTACTTACTTCCTGGTAGAAGGATTTTTTTGAAGCCGGAAGATGGTAAAGTCGTAGTCAGTGCCCATTAACCAAAAATAGAGATCCAGATCCATTGATGGTACTTTAATTGACCGTGACATTATCATGGAATTCCTCAATTTCATATGGTCCCAACCACCATGTCTGTAACTTTCCCAGAAAATCGTGAAATATGGAATCGTAGAGAAGCGCCCAATCACCCTTATTGAATGATTTGTTCTTGATATGCTTGTCATTCCAGTCTTCTCTCTGTTGTTGAATAATAGTTTTGCGATCCACAGCAGATAGGAATGCTTCATCCAATTCATTGAGTTGCTGAAGGGATTGTTTATGTGTCGTTGTTAGATCCAGTCCAATTTCTTGGGCCATAGGGTTTTAATCTCAAACTTGATTGGGAAGATGGGTTCTTTTCCATAAACTAGGTGATAAGGAGAGTAGTCAGTGGTGTTACACCATGTTGTTCGATAAGCCCATAAGGCATTTGGAAGCTCAGTAGCCCAATTCTGTCAATTTTTTGAGACAGTCTTTGTCAAGATTGCCTCCAGGACCTTATTTCTGCTTTCTACTTGCCTGTTTGCCTGTGGGTGATATGGAGAAGTAACTCTGTGCTTAGTATGATATTTTTTTAGGGTGGTGGTGATTATATGAGCTGTAAATTGTGACTCTCCATCAATGATTACTTCCCTGGGTAGCCCATAGCATACAAATAGTTTGAACAAATATTTTATGACTACCTCTTTTGTTACATTTGGTAGGGATTTTTCCTCTACCCATTTAGTCATGTAGTCCGTAGCTACTAGAATATAATCCTTCTGATTTGAATTTGGATTGAAGGGGCCAACGGAGTCTAGTGCCCATATTTCAAATGGTTCTGCAACTATTTGTGCTTTAAAGGGAATTTCATCCGCCTAACCTAGTTTTCCCATCCGTTGACACCTGTCGCAGGTCTGGACGTATTTCTTCGCATCCCTAAATATTGAGGGCCAATAGTAACCTATATGTAAAATTTTGTGTCCAGTCCTACTTTTTGCAAAATGCCCATGACAAGGTTCGTCATGTCTTTCCTTTAGTATTTTGTAGATTTCATCATCTTGTATGTATCTGCAAATCTGGAGATCAGCTCTTGTGTGGAAGAGATATCCGTTGATCCAAGTGAATTGTGTGCTACACTGGACGATCAATTTTCTTTCCCTCGATGATAGATGTGCCGGTAATCTTACCTCCGCCAAATAATTTTCCACATCAGCGTACCAAGGTGGCTTTGTAGTAACGACAAACAGATGCTCGTTTGGAAATTGATCTTCAACTGCTAAGGAGTCGTATGTTTTGGGTATGCGAGATAGGAAGTCTGCGATAAGATTTTCTTTCTCGGGTCGATATTTGATGGTGATGTCAAATTATTGCAATAGTAATAACCACCGAGTGACCCATCCATTAGTAATTGGTTTATTAGCTAGATATATAATAGCAAAATGATTAGTATATAGAATAACGGGATAGCTTGTTATATAATGGAGAAATTTATTGATGGTGTGTATAACAACTAAAAATTCTTTTTCTGTTACTATATAATTAAGTTCAGTTGGAGTAATATTCTTGCTAATAAAATAAATGGTGTAGGTTTTATTGTCTTCTTCTTGTCCAAGGAGAGGGCCTATGGAAATATCTGATGCATTGGTGGAGATGTGAAATGATTTTCCAATTTGGTCCCCTCAACACTGGTGCTGTCAAGATCAGCTTCTTAAGTCCTGCAAATGCCACATCACACTTTTTAGACCAATGAAACTCTACATTATGAGTCAAAGCATGTAAAGGTGCAACGGTTCTTACAAAATTTTCCATAAATATACGATAGTATCTTGAAGCACCAAGGAAACTACGTACCTTAGTTTGTGTGTGTGATGTAGGCGGGAATGTGTCTCCTAGGCTTCCAACTCACCCGCTCTCAGGATCGATCAAAAATCCCCTTTTGCTGAGTCGAAGCGGCTCCTTGGATTCCCTCGAGAATCTCTGCTAAAACCTGATCCATAGGTCCTTTTCTTCACCTTCTCGGCCTCTGCACCGGACCGTGACCAATTTCCCCCATAGGAAAATTGTCTATCAGAATTCGGGGTTTCGTCCTTCTTGATGTTGAGAGTCACTGTCCTCTCGAATCCCCAATCTCCGATGAGCTCTCTCTGCCAGCCTTAGCCCCTCCTAGCTATGCCCTCTGGTCCAAATGACCACCCTCCATATGACCGCAGCCTTATATCCTACTATCGGGGTTTTGGGTTCCAAATTCCGGATGCTTTCCAATCCCCGTTAGCCCTCCAGGCTAAGCTTCTGGCCAATATGATCGTTCTTTCATATGACTGCAGCCATATACTCCTTTCGGGGTTTCGAGCTTTCAAGTGTCGAAACACACTTGTCCTTAGGATCCACGGTCCTCCGATTCCCGACGCACTCTTTACGCACTAGCCCTCCTGGCTAGGCTCCTAGCCCATACGACCTTGTCCCTGTGACCGCAGTCTTACCTCTTCGTCGGGGTTTCTTGGTTTGCGATGCTAAAATACATTATCCCACGGGACTCACGATTCCTCGAATCCTGACTCTCCGGTATCCTGACAGCTGGCCCCACACAACAGAGCTTTCCTCCTTCTCTAATATGCTAACAGCTGGCCCCCCACTATGGCTCCTTCCTCCTTTCGGGGTTTCGAGGTTCGTGATTTTGAAATGCAAAGATTTTGCATCCACGGAATCCCCGATATGTCGATCCCTGACTACCTTTGGATCTCTGACATGCGTCCCAAATGGATGGATGGTCCAGATTAAGCCTAGGACTTTGCCAAACGCAAACAGCAAAGACACTTGCCTGTGTGAGTCCCGATGGCCAAAACGTCGATGACTCCCTATCGGGCCCTTCCCCGATGGCGCCGATTTCTGCCACGCGTCCTCCTCTGATGGATGGTCCCGATTAACTCTCGGGGTTCGCAACTTCAAGTGTCCCATATGCCTCATCCTCTGGACCCACAAAACTCCAATCTCTGAGTCTCTTTAGATCTCCGCCACATACCCCAACCTGATGGACGATCCAGATCTGATCTCGCTGTTTCGAGACTTATAGTGTCCCGATTGCCTCGACCTCAGGATCAACGATATCTCGAATTCTGATATCCCAATGCCTAGTGTAAAGATCTATAGAACAGACGATCATGAAACACGCGTCCTCTCCTTAGATGAACGACTCAGATTCTTTCTCTTTTTCAGGATTTCTGATGTCCCGATTCGCACAACCTCGAGAATCCCGATTTCCCAAGTGCCGATATCCCGATGGCTCCACCTCTTGTCGGGATTTTTTTTTTCTCCTGTTCATGAGGACTTAACTCCCTCACAACTTCTGCAGATCCGATGGTTGTCGGGTATCTGCCCAATATCTGACAGCTCAAATCCGTTCTCCTACGTGCTTTCTCTTGGGCGTGAAAATCAACGATCCAGATCTCTTCAGCCGATCCAACGACTGCTGTGATCCCTCCTGACAGTCTCCTTGCATGCTTTCTTCCTGCACTTGGAATAATTTAGATTTCTCCAAGGCCTCAACCTTTATCTTCTTTCTCCCCTACGAACTCTTTGACCTTGAGCTTCGCTGCGCGTATAAAACGCTAACTCCTCCTGAGCTTTCTTTCTTTTGAATCCTCAAGGGATTCTTTGACTCCTACACTCCTGCAGAGTCTTCTCATGCGCATGTTGGTGCTATCTCTTCTGAGCTTCTGGAATCACTCAGACCCCTAATGGATTTTGTCTTCCTTCCTTCTCCCATAGATGGAGAATAAAATGCCTTCCTGGCTCTCTGTTTGCTCAAGCAACCTCTTGTTGAGTCTCTCTGGGTGTTCAACAACCCAGTGAAGATCCTTCAGTGGATTCTTCCTTCAAGTAGTAGAACTCAAAGAGTTCTCTTCTCTTTTGTCTGTGCCTGCACACAGTCTCAATGCCCACCTGGTAGAGTTTCTTCTTTTCTCATAACTTCCAGCAATTATGTCCTCCTGTGCACTTATGCACCCGCTCGATGCCCACCTGGAAGAGTTCTCAGAATCCTCAGTGATTCTTCTTCTTTTGAACTCACAGCAGAGTTCCTCCAACTGCACCTTGTGCCTGTGCTCAATGCCCACTTGGTAGAGCCTTACAGAACTCCTAAGAGATTCTATCTGCAATTGTGTCTTCTCCCACACAGCCTTGCCTCTTGAGGTGTTCAGCAACCTCAAAGGTCTTCCTCCTGAGTTGTTGACTCCAGCTCTTGTGCCTCAGCATGCCTTTGTCTGAACCCCGCAGTGTTCATAAGTGCATCCTCTGTGCATGGCTATCAGAACCTGTAGCGTTCTGTCACACCCTCCTGGTGTGAAGCCTCAAAGACCTTCAAGCTTGGAAATCAAGAACTCCGTGCAAATGCAAATCTAACACACATACATTCACAGCATATGAAAGAACACACACAGACATCCATACAACACAGAACATGTGTAGGAAAAACTGTTTCTGTTATATTAACAATGGAAAATGCCTGTTTGTACAAGGGTGTTCTCGAGCTCTCTTTGGCTCTTCTCAACCTCTCTTCTACACTCACAACTCTTACCACTCCTGCAGAATGAGATTTCAAAATATCTTTTACCTAAGGGGCTCATCGAGTGCTTCCCTCCAGGTCTACCTACTCTATTCAATTACAATAAATGGCTATCTAGTCTAGCATCTGGATCTAGATATCATCTGATCTAGCATTAAAGTCGATCTACCTAACATCTACAAAAAGGAACGAATTCTATGGCTCACCAGCCTACAACATTTAATTACATTGAATTCAGATTTTAAATGAGGTTGCGCCTCTCTTTAGCGCGTGATTTGAATTCGCTGGTGTGGCTGGCTGGTTGGTTGGCTGACGTGGAGAGATGCTCCTACATCAAACTCCTCAGCTGCAAAATCATGAGCTCCTACTCATGCGCTTACCCTCTAAGCGGTTGGAATCCTCCTGGATCCCAAATCATCCTTTGGAGTTGTTCATCTGCTCCCCTTTGCTGTTGCTGCTTCTGCTTCTGCGCTGCTACTGCTGCTTCTTTTCTGCCCAGCTTCTCCTTGCTGGCAGTTCTTTCTGACCCCAACATCAACTTCTTGATCTCCTTGATCACTATATCCAGATGCTCCAGTGGCTAGTCCTGCTCATGCAGTCTCCTCAGCTGCAAAAATTTTCTGCAATTGGGTAGATCGCTATGATCTCCCATGCCATCTTCTTCATCTTCATCGGTGGCCTCAATTTTCCACTCTGCTACAGACTTCAGCTCTGTAGTCTCCCTTTGACTGACTTGCTATTTTGTCACCTTCCCTGATAGCTCAACTTCTATCAGTTCTCTTGCTTGCCCTGGATTGTTCAGCCAATCCTCCAGCATCTCTAGCTCCATCTCCCATGGAGTGATAAATCTTCCTGCTTGCTCCTCGGCTTCCTTTGCTGCTAGCTTCAGTGCTACAGCTTCTTTCTTTTCAGCCCCCTGGCCGAAACTATTGATCCATTCCTCAGAACGCTCATTCTCCTCTTCGTCTGCTTCTTCTTCTATAAGCTCTAATGTTACAACTTCTTTAGCTTCTTGGATGAAAGTAATGAGCCATTCCTCAGAATGCTCATCTTCTTGTTCTGCTTGGGCAGCTTCCAAATTCTGCTCCAATTCTTCTTGGACAGTCTCAACTGACTTTTCTGCTGCTGCACCATCTGCAACACTGATTTCTGCCTCCTCCTGGGCACATGGGAGGAATACTCCAATTCCCCCAATCATCAGAATATCATCCTGATCTTCCTCCTCTTCTGTCAGCTGCACCTGCTGATCTAAATTCATCTTTGAATTTATGAGACCCTCATACAGTCTCATCTGCTCTGTCAGCTTCTCGGGCTGATCCAAACTCACCTGCTCATCCCTGCCCACCTGGCAATATGGGATGTCTCTGCTGCCTTCCTAGCAGACAATGAGATCAATCGATCCCATCTTCATCAGCACTCCTTGTTGAATCAAACTCACCTCTGAGTCCATGAGACTTTTAGCTAGTCCCACATTTTCATCTTTGCCCACCTGGCAATCTGAGATGCTTCCACTGCCCTCCTAGTAGTCTTCGAGATACCGCATCGACCTCTTATCATTGCCCTCCTGGAAAATTTAAATGTCTTGGCTGTCCTCCTGATAGTCCGTGAGATCCCGCAGTGATATCAATTCATTGCCCTCCTGGTAGTGCTTGAGATCTTCAACTGATCTCATTTCAATTTCAAAATCGTTGAGACTTTCCCCAGTCACTGGTTTGCGTACCTGAGCCATCTTCTTATCCTGTCACAGATTCAATTTGAGCCTCACTATTTCTCTCTTTATATATGCAAGCTCTTCATCTATATATTATTGGTTCCATAGCTCTTTCCTCCCAGCATACCTATGGCCTTCAGTAGCCATGTTGCTGCTTATGTTTGCCTTCCTGGCAAACCTGTTGCTATCACTCCGCATCCTGAGTGTTTCCAGCTTAATCCTATAGTCTCTTGACTGTCTTCTCGACTGCTGCCTACCAGAAAACAATCCTTACAGAGTCCTCAACAACTCTGTCTTCCTTCCCCTGAAATATACAGATGAATTTCCTTCTCTGATACCATCTTGATGCAGGAGAGAATGTGTCTCCTAGGCATCCAACTCACCTGCTCTCAGGATCGATAAAAAATACCCTTCTGCTGAGCCAAAGCGGCTCCTTGGATTCGCTCGGGAATATTTGCTAAAACCCGATCCACAAGTCCTTTTCTTCACCTTCTCGGCCTCTGCATTGGACCATGACCAATTTCCCCCATAGGAAAATTGTCTATCAGAATTCGGGGTTTCGTCCTTCTTGATGTCGAGAGTCACTGTCCTCTCAAATCCCCGATCTCCTATGAGCTCTCTCTACCGGCCTTAGACCCTTCTGGATATGCCCTATGGTCCATATGACCACCCTCCATATGACCACAACCTTATATCCTACTATCAGGGTTTTGGGTTCCAAATTCCCGATGCTTTCCAATCCCCGTTAGCCCTCCAGGCTAAGATTTTGGCCAATATGATCGTTCTTTCATATGACCACAACCATATACTCATGTTGGGGTTTCAAGCTTTAAAGTGTCGAAACACACTTGTCCTTAGGATCCACGATCCTCCGATTCCCGACGTGCTCTTTATGAACTAGCCCTCCTGGCTAGGCTCCTGGACCATATGACCTTGTCCCCATGACTGCAGTCTTACCTCTTCATCGGGGTTTCGGGGTTTGCGATGCCAAAATACATTCACCCACAGGACTCGCAATTCCTCAAATCCCGACTCTCCAGTCTCCTGACAGCTGGACCCACACAACGAAGCTTTCCTCCTTCTCTAATATGCTAACATCTGGCCCCCCACTATGGCTCCTTCCTCCTTTCAGGGTTTCGGGGTTCGCGATTTCGAAATGCAAAGATTTCGCGTCTGTGGAATCCCCGATATGCCGATCCCCGACTACCTTTGGATCTCTGACACACGTCCCAAATAGATGGAAGGTCCATATTAAGTCTCGGTCTTCGCCAAACGCCAACACCAAAGACACTTACTTGTGTGAGTCCCGATGGCCAAAACGCCAATGACTCCCTATCGGGCCCTTCCCCGATGGCGCCGATTTCTGCCACATGTCCTCCTCTGATGGATGGTCTCGATTAACTCTTAGGGTTCGTGACTTCAAGTGTCCCAGACGCCTCATCCTCTGGACCCGTGAAACTTCGATCTTTGAGTCTCTTTATATCTTCGCCACGTACCCGAACTTGCTGGACAGTCCAGATCTGATCTCGTTGTTTCGAGACTTATAGTGTCCCGATTCCCTCGACCTCAGGATCTCCGATATCCCGAATGTCGATATCTCGATGCCTAGTGTCTAGATCTCTGGAATGTACGATCACGTGACACATGTCCTCTCCTCAGACAGACGGCTCAGATTCTTTCACTGTTTCAGGATTTCTGATGTCCTGATTCGCACAACCTCGAGAATCTTGATTTCTCGAGTGTCAATATCCCGATGGCTCCACCTCTTGTCGAGATTTTTTTTTCTCCTATTCACGAGGAATTAACTCCCTCACAACTTCTGTAGATCCAACAGTCGTTGGGTATCTGCCCAAGATTTGACGGCTCAGATCCGTTCTCCTGGGTGCTTTCTCCTGGGCGTGAAAATCAATGATCCATATCTCTTCAGTCGATCCAACGGCTGCTATGCTCCCTCCCGACAGTCTCCCTGCATGATTTCTTCTTTCACTTGGAAGAATTTAGATTTCTCCAAGGCCTCAAACTTTATCTTATTTCTCCCCTGCAAACTCTTCGACCTTGAGCTTCGCCGCGCGTATAAAATGCTAACTCCTCCTAAGCTTTCATTCTTCTGAATCCTCAAGAGATTCTTTGACTCCTGCACTCTTGCAGAGTCTTCTCATGCGCACGCTGGTGCTATCTCTTATGAGCTTCTACAATCTCTCAGACCCCTAAGGGATTTTTTCTTCCTTCCTTCTCCCACAGATGGAGAATAAAATGCCTTCCTGGCTCTCTGTTTGCTCAAGCAACCTCTTATTGAGTCTCTTTGGGTGTTCAGCAACCCAGTGAAGATCCTTCAGTGGATTCTTCCTTCAAGTAGTAGAACTCAAAGAGTTCTCTTCTCTTTTTTCTGTGCCTGCACACAGTCTCAATGCCCACCTGGTAGAGTTTCTTCTTTTCTCATAACTTCCAGCAGTTCTGTCCTCCTATGCACTTATGCACCCGCTCGATGCCCACCTGGAAGAGTTCTCAGAATCCTTAGTGATTATGCTTCTTTTGAACTCACAAGAGAGTTCCTCCAACTGCACCTTGTGCCTGTGCTCAATGCCCACTTGTCAGAGCCTTACAGAACTCCTAAGAGATTCTATATGCAACTGTGTCTTCTCCCACACAGCCTTGCCTCCTGAGGTGTTCAGCAACCTCAAAGGCCTTCCTCCTAAGTTGTTGACTCCAGCTCTTGTGCCTCAACACACCTTTGTCTGAACCCCGTAGTGTTCAGAAGTGCATCCTCTATGCACGGCTATCAGAACCCACATCATTCTATCACACCCTCTTGGTGTGAATCCTCAAAGACCTTCAACCTTGGAAATCAAGAACTCCCTGCAAATGAAAATCTAACTCACATACATTCACAACATATGAAAGAACACACATATACATCCATATAACACAGAACATTTGTAGGAAAAACTGCTTCTGTTATATTAACAATGACAAATGCATGTTTGTAAAAGGGTGTTATCGAGCTCTCTTTGGCTCTTCTCAACCTCTCCTCTACACTCACAACTCTTACCACTCCTGCAGAATGAGATCTCAAAATATCTTTTACCTGAGGGGCTCATCGAGTGCTTCCCTCCAGGTCTACCTACTCTATTCAATTACAATAAATGGCTGTCTAGTCCAGCATCTGGATCTAGATCTCAACCGATCTAGCATTAAAGTTGATCTACCTAACGCCTGCACAAAGGCACGTCTTCTATGGCTCACCAACCTACAACATTTAATTACATTGAATTTATATTTTAAATGAGGCTGTGCCTCTCTTCAACACGCGATTTGAATTCGCTGGCGTGGCTGGTTGGCTGACGTGGAGAGATGCTCCTACATCAGTGTGTGGTGTAGGTAGATTAAGGATTACCTCTATTTTTTCTATATCTACTCTAATTCCATATACAAAAATATAATTCCCTAGTACCACACCTTCCATCATCATCATATGACATTTTTTGTGGATTAAACATAACCTGATCGCAATGCACCATTCTAGTACCTTCTCCAGATTATTCAGTGCTTGATTGAAGTCGTTGCCATAAGGAGTGAAATCATCCATGTAGACTTCAAGTCCTTCACTGATCATATCACTGAATATGCTCAGAATGGCCCTTTGAAAAGTGGTTGGAGCGTTACAAAGTCCAAAGGGAAATACTCTGTATGCAAAGGTTCCCCAGGGGCATGTGAATGTAGTTTTATCTTGATCTTCTAGGGAAATCTGAATCTGATTGTACCCACTAAAACCATCTAGGAAAGAAAATTATTTCATCCCTGCCAAAGTATCCAGGGCCTGATTGATGAAAGGAAAAGGGAAGTGGTCTTTTTGAGTGGCTTTGTTAAGTTCCATGTAGTCAACACAGATTTGTCATTTCCCATTTTTCTTTGGGACGATCACTAATGGGAAAACCCACCGACTATCTGAGATGGGATATATAAAATCTGCATCCAACAGTTTTTGTAATTCTTCTTTAACAATATCCCTAAGATGGGGATTCATTCTTCTCTGCGGCTGTCAGATAGGTCGAGCATCTTTTTCAATATAAATGTGGTGTGTGCAGAGTTGTGGATTAATACCTTTCATATTAGAATGCTCCCATGCAAAATCTTGTTGGTGTTTGGAGAGAACCTAAATTATCTTTTGTTGTTGTTGTTCATCTAAATTGGAATTGATTTTTAGAGACATCCCTAGTGCAATCTCGACGGATTTGTTGTTATGAACAACTGTAGTTGGAATTTTTTGTTCCATTAAATCTTCCAACAGGTCTCCCTGTGCTTCATAATCTTGAACAACTTGGAGAATCTGGCATGTTGGGTTGCTCATTATGGTTGGGCTATTAATAAACCCACTGATTACGTCATCCTCTAGATAGTTTTTAAGTCTGAGTGCTTCTTCCAGCATAAGAGGGGCTCGTAAATAATTTTCTCGGTATCGTGGAGGTGACAATTGTGGATATACGAAAGTTGGGCCTGGCTTGGCAGGAGGATATAATATGAGATTCTTTGTGATACCCCCTCTAGATATTGTCATATTACCCATTCAACATCCTATGTATGCATCTGTTGTTGTGAGCCATGGCCTGCCCAGTATCAATGGATGCCCTTCAAGTCCACTTCTTGGGTTGATGATGAGGAAGTCCGCCAGATATTCCCAAGAGTCGACGAAGATGGCTATATCATGTAATATGCCAAATGGTTGAACCATCGATCGATCTACCAACTAAAACATAATTGCGGTGGGTTTGAAGGAGTTAAAACCCAGGGTATTGCGCTTTTCCATAGTCAGGATGTTGATGGATGCTCCCAAATAAACTAACATATTTGGAAAAGAGCAACCCTGGATCTAAATTGTTACTATGGGATTCCTTAGATCTGCATATTTGACTGGTTCTTATCTACCTAAAATTAGATTAGACAAGGCTCCTACCACCCGAACTGTTGATGATGGATCTTTAATTTTTCTAACGAGATTTCTCCCACATAACTCCTTGATCATCTTTGCATAAATTGAGATGTCTTGAAGAGATTGCAGGAGTGGAATCTTTATGTATAAATTCTTGACTTCCCCTACAATGTCTAAGCTGGGATATATGACCGATTTTTCTATCATCAATATTTCAGGGAATGGAGGGGAGGGAGTTGCATCCTTATCAGGATCTTTTGATTCGTCTGTGTTTCCCCCATGCTCGATTTCTTTTGTTATTACCACAGTGGAGGGTGTTATTGTTGGTTTTTTTTAATTCTCTTGATCTTGAGAAATGTTATTTTCTTCAGGAGAGATCATGCACCCCAATCTCAACCGTAGTTTGTTGCACCCTACCGAGTTGGTTTCTCCTTCCCCATTCTCCATAATCTGGACAAGTTGAGCCAGTCTGTTATTTGGATTTGGGTGAGGTTGGGCTGGTAATTGAGGGTGCAATTGTGATTGCTCGTTTTGGGGCAGTTGGAGTGGTGCTTGCAACGTGGGCTGAGTTTGAGGGGCCATCCCCATGGGTTTGTTCTTTATCCCCATTGGGCCCTGCCAATTCTGATTCCAATTTGGGTTTTGGGTAGTTGTGTTGGGTCACTGTGAAGGGTATATGTTGTTATTTGAGTTTTTCCAGGATGAGGTGGGATATTGTGAGTTAGGCCAAGTGGAATTTGCAGTTGGATGATTCTTCCAGGAAGGATTTGAATTGGGCTAGTTTTTCCAAGTGGGATTTGCAGGTGGGTAGTGTTGGGGCTGCCAGTTTTGATTAGTAAATGGTTGACCTTGCCATGCGTTACCAGGAGCTTGCTGCTAATTATATTGTCTTGAGAAGAAAAAGGAAGGGTCATGTAGTGTATTTGTAGGTCGGGTCTACCATTGACGACACTGAGCCATCATATATAATGGTTATGTTTCCTCTTCTGCTTCTCTGAAGATGACTTTCAATCCAAGGAGTGATGGACATTGCTCTGTTTTGTGATCATTAACGCAGATGGCGTAGACTCAAACCACGTCTAAAGGGCAATCCCTTGGACCATGTTTTCTTCTACATCTGTGGCAAAATATGGCCAAAGTCTGGTATGCTTTTGTTTTTTTCTGTTTGGCCTACAATACATCTAATTGTGTAGTCAAAGTGCTCAGAATATCTATTTTTAAATCTTCTAAGAGATTACCAACTTCAGCTCGCGTGACACTCCTGCTTGTAGTATTGTTTCTTCTGGTGAGGGAAGTCTGCATTCCTGATCTAGTCCATGTGCTTCCTCATGAGCACCTGATACACAATTGAATGATGTTATCATAAGTTTCTTGATAAATGTCACCCTTTTCCATTTGATTTAATGTTTATACCCATTCATCTTTCATACCCTTAATAAGAGTTTCCTTAATTACTTCACCTGGTAATGCACCATAGGGTGATATTTGTAAATTATATTGAAATCTCTCGACATATTCTTCTAATGATTCATTTTCTTTTGCAATCATTTGAAAGATTTCATCTTTTAAGTCCCTAGTTCTACAATAATCCTGATATTTTTTCAAGAAGGCCTATTTCATCTCATCCCATGAGCTTATAGTTTCGCCCCTTAATCCCATAAACCAACGTAGAGTTTCTCCTTTCAAAGTGGAGGGGATCAATTTTAATTTTTGGGGTTCAGAGGTGTAATCATACCCTCTACATAGGACATCAAATTCAAATAAGAATGCATCTAGGTCTTCTGAGATTTATCCATGAAAGGTTGACAGGTTTTGTAGGGGAATTTCCTTCATGGGGGAATTGGCAATTGGATCAACTATCGGATATTCCAATGTGGAAGTCTAGGGACGTTTTTTATTTTGTTGTGCCATTTGATCAAAAATATGCCAGAAATCTTCAGGTATTTCTTGATTTAGATATTTTATTCGAATTCGTTGGTTATATGATCCTCTAGGGGATTTGATTTCACTCCCTCTATCTGGGATTTCAGGTATGCCTTCTTCTTTCACAGAATATTCAGGGTCATATGGTGGTTTTACCTTAGCTACCCCACTAGTTTCTCCTTCTCCTTCCTCCAGATTACAAGATTCTCCCTCTTCTAAAGGGTTGAGGGGTGGAAGATATGTGCTCTGAAAGATTTTCTCAGTCCCTTTAGTTTTTCTATGAATCGGAGCGTGGGCTGCAGTTGGTGAAACTACTACTTGAGGGATTCAAGTAGATCTTTTTCTAGGTCCAACCGAAGCTTGAGATTCTTCTTTTTGGATGATGTCGTCTATGAAAGTGCTTCTTCCAAGGAGCACTGAGCCTTGGGCTTTGGTAATTTTTTGTGGGGGTTTTAGTTTTTCAAGATCTTTCTTCTTAGTCATACACACTTCACACACAAAAAAGAAAATCAAGAAAGAAAAACACCTATGCAACCTCTTAATGTGTCAACTGGAGGTAGAAACTGACATAAGCATATTACTTATTACCTGTGTAGGTTCTTACCTTCCGTCTTCAATACCTCATCCTCCAGAGGCACAATATATGCTACCTTTGACTTTCTCCTTGGCAATGGTGCCAATATGTTGGGGTCTAAATATGTCTAAAAACATCCTTAGTTTAACATTAATTTATCAACTCGAGGATTCGTCTTTTATCTCAAGAATATCAACAAAGTCCATGCAGATAGATTGTAGAGGCTAAAATCATGTAGTTAAAGAAAATATGAGTTTATCAACAATCAAGTTCCTCAAACATTCACTAAAGATTCTAGGAATTGAAATCTAATGTTGTGAAATGGAAAGGAACTAATTAATCTTTTGAATTCATTTTAACTAAAAGCAGTAATTGAATCTAAATAAAGACTTGCAGAATTGACTATTACTATGA
>CBVK0102153850.1:0-10721 GCA_900067695.1 Picea abies
TGGAAAGAAAAGGAAAATTAATCTATCTATGGAAAGAAGCAACGACTGTAATATAATTGAAAGAGACAAAAATTGTACTTATATTGAAAGGAACAACAACTATATCTTAACGGGAAGGAACAACAAATGTAAAATAATTGAAAGGAACAACAATTTCGAATCTAAGTAAAAGGAACAATGCATATGAAATTATGAGGAACTGTCACGCATCAAACCTCAGTAATAGAAACTGGAACAACATTCATTTTATGGTTAAGGACATGTCTATCTCTTACATGTAAACAATATAAAATCATCAACACACTTATGCATTCATTTAACTACTGTAAAAGAGAATCAAATCACAAAACATAAATTGAACTGATACAATTACAGGTCGAACAGTAGCTCCTTAAGACTGGGCCCTTGGTCCTTAGAATCACTGCTACTCGAAACTCAATATGTAGAAATGGTAAAACCGTTCAAAGCTTTTATTGATTTCATAGCTGGTACAACATTTACAAAAAACTGCTAACACAAAGAAATTCTAAGTCCTGAGTTCTTGGGTGCAATTCTTCTATATCCCTCCCAGGATCTATTACCCCTTATATATTACAATAATATGGGTAAATTAAGTTATCCTGAGAATCATGATATCCTCATGATTTCTTTACTATTACAAATTTACAATATAAGAAACTCAATCATATTCAAAACTACCTTGCGCCATAAAGTCCTCAACCTCCAATAACTTGCGCATCTTCAAGATTTTCTTTGTTATCTCAAGTTTGACAATATTTAACCAATCCTGTAACAAAATCAAACAATTCCAATCGTATTTTAGGATCTATGTAATCTAACTTCAAAAATAATGCTAAAGTGTATATTATTCATTTTCTATCCTATTTTCTCCTAATTAACTGGAAAGTCAATCAAGATGATATCATGAAATGTGGGAAAAAGGAATATATTTATACATTTTTCATAACCTAACACTAACACACACAAAATTCGTATATAATGCATAGAAAAACCCAAGGATTCATATATTACAATGTTATTACCCCATGGATAAGCCTAGCAAGATTGAAATTCACTAACACAAGGTGAGCCTAAATGAAAGAGCACTTTTTTGAGAAACCTTTGGCACAAAATGACAAGAAAAAACCATTTTTGCACCCCAAACCAACTTGAGGGAGACTATGTAGGATAAATAGTGAGATGCATTTTATTAATGAGTGTTTATGGTTAAATTTATTAGAGACATGACTTGAAACTGGGCCTATGGGTTGTGGGCCCACTGTACTTTTTCTATGCCACTATGATGTTCTTTCAATTTTGTAATATAATTTCAAAGAAACACAAAAAGAAAAATGTGATCCAACAAAGGAGGAAAATCAATTTGAAACAAACAGATTATTAATGTATCAAAAAATGCATTAAATCATTCTAAATAAGTTAGTGCACCAACCATTGATCTCAAAATTGGCCTACAATTTACTGATCTGGCTAGTAGGTTATAAGAATTCAAGTCTCCATAATACACTCACAGTAAGATTCTACAATGTTCCATCTTCTTGGTTCAACTCTCTTCACATTGATTTCTACGAGTTGTATCCAATATGGTATCACCAAATAATTGTACCAACAATTAAGTTGTTCTAGGTAAATTAACTTTTAATTTATTTTTTATTAACTCAACAAATTAAATTTTAATTTTTCAGGTAAATTAACTCTTAAGCAGGGACTACGCTGCCATGCATTTGTAGAATATGCATGAATTTATAATTCCTAAATGAAAAAGGGTGAATACCAACTATATGTTTCTCTATGGATGTTCAGTTCATTCTCCAGAGGTATTCATAAACCAATAGCCTTTATGAGCTTTCGATTGAGCAACCAAGAAATTTCACAAGGTTCAGGTAAAACCCCCTTCACATCAATGCAATTCAAAATTATTGTTAATCTCCACTACAATAAATTGGAGCTTATACTTTCAAATCATATAAAGACTCACTTTAAAGACGGATCCAAAACCTTCATTGTCGATCTTGTTCTTTGCATTAAAATTAGAAGTAGCTTTCCTCATAATATCGTACTTGAAAATGAATTCTAAATTCGATATAGTGAGTGGTAAGATAAAATATCCTTCTTTAACTGCGCAAATAATTACAGGGCTTCCTTATATCTTGGTAAAGAAATAGGTGAAAATTTCACAAGAGACAAGTTAATCATCGTATCTGAGATCCTTAAACCTGAATGTTTAGCTGCAATTTCAGGACCCACAGTTCTAGATTTCTGGTCTAGACGTTTGACACAAGAGAAATAATTCCTCCTGGAAATCATTATGGAAACAATTACTCCAAAAGTACCTCTAGCTACTACACCCAGTGTTATCCCAAACACCCCAGTTATTTTTCATTCTACAAATTTGCACAAATATTCTCAATAAATTTGTGTGTTAGTTCCCGATAATTAAACCACTATATTACTTATCATCGTAAACTAGGTGAATAATATACCGTTGGGTACAGAAGGACTTTCTGCTGACGGTGGCGAGATAATAGAAATGTTGAAAAATTGTTTGCCAAATTTACAACCATTGTTTATATAGCCAAATTTGTGACTTGAAAACCAAGATTGATAGGCTTTTCAATGTCAATCTTTTCAAATCTAATAAAAGCGTCACAATTTGCATTGGGAAAACATGTAAATATGGCAGGGAAATATAGAAACTATTGAAAAGCGGGGAAAACATTGACGGTTGTGCAATATACCTAGATTTTGACAAAAGCAGGTTCAAGTCAGAAGATAATTTGTTAATATTTACTTGAACAAATTTCATATTGTTTTATTTTATTGTTGTTCTCTATGGCCCAAATGAAAACTATGTTCAAATTGGAATGGTGGAGCAACATTTTCGTATGCAAGTAGAGCCTCAGATATGAAAACCTGTAAGGTTAAAAAATTATGTGCACAATACTAAAGAGCAACATCATGTGAACACCTTTGTAGATGAAAACGGGCCAACAAAATATTGAATTCTTGCTACAATGATGTCTTAAAAAAACCAAAACAACCATAAAAAATTTTGAATTCAAGATTGACAGAGGAAAATAATCAGATTCCATAATATTCTCCCATAAATGCATTTTAATGGGAGATTACCTCAAGATTTCTGCTTATTAATGCCAATATTTTCGAACATATGTGGTGAACTGTCACCAATAAAATCATAATTAATGTGTATTGGGAAGGGGCGAACGTGGCATGCATGGAGGAGAATTAAAGATGCTTTGGTACTTTTTTGAACCTGGGAGTCTGTGGTTGAATTGTAGATCACCCTAGTTTTGGATGGAATATGTATACTAGGAACACGAGGAATGAGAGTTATATAATGCGTACCCAGGAACCCATGGCCATAAAATTGGCTATGGAAAAAAAACCACTCGTTTGGACTCGTGATGTCAATATATAGATGAATATACAATTTGTGAGTTTGATAAAGAGTGAGTCTTCCGAGTTCAAGGAGTCCGAGGTCGAATTGTAGATAACCAGAGTTTTGGATGCAAGTTGTTATCTGAACATGGGGCATGGGAGTTTGATAATGCATTAGGGGGGAACCAATTGGCTAACTATTGAGACGAACTGGGAAAAATATCAACAGATGCTGGGAAAAATGAGTTGTAAGATTTAAGTTCAGGTCGAATTGTAGATCATTGAATTTTTGGGCGCAAGATGTATACCACGCACACAGGGCATGAGAATTTGATGACACCTACATAGGAACTCGCGGCCATAAAATTTGTGAACTATGAAAATGAACGACGGTCGGTCGGATTCGTGATGTAGAGATATAGATGGACATGAAATCTGCCACTCCGTCATCCTGGGAACCCGTGAGCATAAACATGGATCACCCAAGTTTTGGATGGAATATGTATAGTCAAAACACCAGGAATGAGAGTTCGATAACACGTACCCAGAAAGCTGCGACCATAAAATTGGCTAAGGAAATGAAAACGCTCAATCAGACTCATGATGTAAAGATATAGATGGATATACAATTTGTTAGTTCGATAAAGAGTGAGACTTGGGAGTTCTAGGAGTTTGGGGTTGAATTGTAGATAACCGGAGTTTTGGATGCAATATGTTATCTGAACATGGGGCATGGGAGTTCAATAATTCATTAGGGGGAACCCGCGGCCATAAAATTGGCTAATTGTTGAGATGAACTGGGAAAAATATCAACAGATGTTAGGAAAAATGAGTCACAAGCTTCGAGTCCGGGTCGAATTGTAGATCACCGAATTTTGGGGCACAAGTTGTATACTGTGCACTTGGGGCATGAGAGTTCGATGACATCTACATAGGAACCTGTGGCCATAAAATTCACAAACTATGAAAATGAACGACGGTCAATCAGACTCGTGATGTAGAGATATAGATGGACATGAAATCTTCCACTCCACCGTCTTGAGAACCCGGAATCATAGACATGGGACTAAGTATAGAATAATAAATGGATAATAGAGGGGAAGAAAAAAAAGGGAGAACGACTAAGTATAGAAGAGGAAACAGAAAGGGAGGTAAGAATTGTATGCCACACAGTACAAAGAATACAATCGACATGAAAGAAAATTGTTATGTAGGAACAGATGAAAAGAAAAGATGTTGTACAAATTTGTTTGTTTCAAGATAGCATCAAAAAAAATATAATTGACACGAAGACAAGTCAATGTACAAGAAGATATGGAGTATCCAAGGAGGAAAAAAAAAACAGAACTTCAAACCAGTTCAACAAATACTGACATAGTAAACAAAAAACTATTGGATATGGAACATGGGTAGAAAAAACGCACCTTTGCATGGCTTCTTCTACATTCATGGTTAGGAGTTCTTTGCAGTGTCTAGTTTTCCTATTTGTTTCTATGAAAAAAAAGACAAAACAAAATGGACATGAACAAAAGTTGACATGTAAAGAAAAAACAAGTACTATGCAGATAGACTAAATAAAATAGAATAAGGGGTATAGAGTAACAAATAGTGTTACAAGAATGTACCTTTTTTATTTTTTTTGTTCATTCAAGTGTGTGTGTGTGTGTGTGTATTGTTAAAAAACATTGTGACCAAAATCAATTACAAACCAGGGAAAACTAGGAAGTTGGATATGTCGATTCCTTGCAACAAGATAAACAAATATTCTTTGAAGCATAGAAATGTGATTATGCAATATGATTGATGTATATTTCATAATTCAAGTGCAACACCAAATTTTTGGTGATCATACCAGTATGTGTACAAACCAGAGAAAACTAAGAAGCTGAATAATTTGGTTTTTTACACAAATATGCTTTGAAACATAGAAATATGAGTTTGCAATATGTTTGATGTATATCTCATAATTCAAGTGCAATACCAATTGTATCGTGATCAAACTAGTATGTGTAAAATATAAAGATGTTGTATTTAAGAATGGGCACATTTTACCACACATGGTCAATAAGCGTGTTTTGCACATGGCTTGTGTTGTTCAAAAGAAAGCGAAGACTTGATTTGCACATGTATTTTTCCAATTATTTTGTTCTAACATTATTTTGTAGCATGTCAATATTGAAGTATCCTACAAGAAAAATGGTTTCGTTCAGATGCAAATGGCCTAATGCACTGAAAATAACATTTAGTATGTTGGATGATGTTGCATGGGGAGCAACATATAGATTCAATATTGCAATTTTTGTTCCATGGAAAGATATTTTTGCAAGAACCATCTCAACATTCTTTTCTTCGAAATGTCTATGGTCCAAAATTGGTACATGTTTTTTCACTAATATCTTCACCCCATGTGTCATGTAACTTGATATGCAATTGTGATTTGGAAATTGTTTTTTTGGCATGCATAATTCCATGTATGCTTCCTGCAAGAACAAAATATCAGATTGCATTGTATCATAGTCATTAATTATATCATTTATGTGTTCATGTAAGCTTCCTGTTTTAAGTGAGAGAATTGATACAAATGACTTTGTTTGTATGAATTGGTAATCGTACCATAGATGCCATTTTGTGGTAGTCCTGATGCATTCCATTTCAATATCAACTTTCTATTTGACTTTGAAATTATCTTTTGTAAGAGGACTTAGTAAATACAAGGAGTCTATGATTCTGACACAGGACAATTTTGTGTATAAAAGTCCATGTATTCGAATTCTAGCAGGGTAAAATGCAAAACTATCAAGTGTTAGTCCTTATGATATGTGGACTGTACGTGCATATGCAAGTTTAGTTGGAAACTATTTTCGAATCTTCAGTCGAACTGCCTTTTATGATCTCAATAATGGATTTGATATTCACAAAACAGGTGTCCAATTGTTTGTAGTGTTTTAATTATATAGATAAGCCAACTTGCCTTCTTGTCGCTTGCCTATATGCGGTTCATGGAACTTAATCCAAAGGACATCAAGTTTTTATGCTTTGGTATAGCATTTGAGTATTCCATCTAGACCATTGACCAATCCATCCTATGAATCATAGTTGTAGGCATATATTTCAACCAACATTTCTAATTTCAGGACAAGTTGCAAAGGTAAATTGGTTGTATGTTCATGACGTGGCACATTTCCATGGTTGTCTTCTTCCAGGTCAATTGAATTGATGATGATATCATCATCAGGCATGAGCGATAGCATGTACCTATTATGCATTGCAACATCCCTATTTGTGTATAATAGGTAAGGGAACTTTGGGTCTGTTGGTGAAGGTCGCAAGCACCTCAAATTGATATATGTTAAGTCATCATATGATTGGTTGTTTGTCTACATTCTATTCAAAATTGCAATAAATGTTTCATGTCTCTGGCACATTGTAGTATGCAATTCAAAGAATTTAATATTGTCTCTCCATAATTCATGCGTCATTGTTTGCATGTTAACCATAGGTTGTTCAAATATCAAATAATCTTGGATCGACTGTGCCTAGTAAAGATCCCCACAAAATATCATGTCAATGTTTCCAAAGTATTTTGTGTGTACATGTTTTATGCTTCTTAGTCAGTTGTCAATGGAATACAAGAAGAGACTTCCAATCAAATATGACTCATCTATAAAGACAAGTTGGAGTTCGTCATAAATCTTAGACAAGGTATCTAACATTTCCTTGCTAAGTGGAAGAAACCGTGACTTGTTAAATGGCATTAAAAATGTAGAGTGGACTGTTGTTTCACGTTGTTTCACGTTGTTTCACATGAATTATATGTATATTTTCCTATGTATGCAACTATTAGGCCCTTTGGTTTCACAGTATCAGAGGAATTTTAACAACCCCTTCATTATGGCTACAAGCGAAGAAGAAGGTGCAATTTTTTTTTTAACAGGATGATAACAACGATTGCAACTAAACAAGACATCTGATGGTGAGCACCATGCCCGCAAAACCAGTAACAAGCAACTATGAATCCATGCTATAGCACAAGGAAACTGGGAGAAACATGTGTAAAACAACAAGGAGAAACGACTACCCCCCCAACACAAACATGACCACGCCTACAAGCTAAGGGACAACATCCCCATCCCAACACAATGACCTTGATGACCAATGACTAGAACCTCAAGGTGCATGAACCAAACGTGTGAAGGCATTACAACTCAAGTTCTACAACAACTTACAACGATAAAGAAAACTCACATGGGAGCACAGACCCCTGCCATGATATCATTTTCATTTTTCCAATAGGGCGCACAATGCTCCCATCATCAGGGATCATGTTGTCACAAGGAGATAGGCGTGACCATAACCATGGTGCAACGACATATCTAGACCAATCACCCATGAAATAAATCAATGTGCTAGGAGACCGAAATAATTGTCAACACATGATGACTAACCCTAAGCACCCAATCGACAAGTCAACAAGATGTAAGGGAAACTGACGACTGAGGCATTCATACGGCACATTAAATTTCTTGTGCAACAAAATCTATTGCAAAGACACCTCAATCGGTACATAAAATAATTAATATCAACCATTATCTCATTGTAACTATTCTCCAAATCCAATATCATAAAAGTGTTTTCCTATGGAGGAATTTTGCTAACCTTCAAACTGAGACAAAATAAAATCGCTATCTAATAATTATGTCCATGTCTAATTACTTGTTTTCTAACTGTGCACAAAAATGGAAATGTCTTTTAGATAATAAAAATATGGGACATTACACATATAGTAAAATTGAATTCAAAGGTGTTAAACTCATAACCGAATATCTCAACTTTATTTTAGTTATTACTATGTTATTAAATACTAATTAATAGTTATTATAAATTAAGTACTACTTGCTGCTTAATAGAGATTGATAACTCATCCATCCTATCATCTTCAATTATAACAAATAGATAAAATAGATAAAATATGACCATAGCAATAGGATACTCACTCTATCACTGTCAATGCATCCATGCAGACCCAAAATGTAAGTTTGCAACCAACAATGCAATGGTTAGTTGTAGATATATCTCAATGTTAAATTCGTTGTGTAATTATCTCTCTGTCTAAATAACATTATATTAATTTGTTGGGTATTAACATTAAAATAGTTCATTATAAAATCACTATCCTAAAACGAATTTCACCATCCATTAACCTCAGATATTTGATGTCATAACATCCATAAAACCCCATTGTCATTCACCCCCATTACATGCTTCCACCACTAGTACACTTGCCAAAACGTTGTCATTAGACATTGCCATTGCACTTGCCATTACATGCTTCCTTTGCACCTATCAAAACACAACGATTTCCCTCAAATAATGCTTCCCGAACACTAGTGGAGAAGCATCCATTACCTGGAAACTATGGATTCCAACTTATAATGAAAATGCATTGAAGAATGTACTCACAGTAGTAAAGAGATCTGAGTTCGTTGTCAAGGAACGAGGAAAATCGGAGTAAAGAAAATATTAAAATTAAGCGTAGAATGTGCACTCAAACAAGAAGGTATGGTAAGTTTGAGGTCAACAAAGCAGGTAAGGTGGTTGGGATATCCTCCATGAATCATTGTGTCAAGAGAGAACTAACAATAACAATATGTAGCTAGGCATATTTTAAGGCAATTGAAAACCCAATTTATTGAATATAACGATGTGCATATAATCAAGGAAATTATGATAAACTATGCATCGTTGTGCATAAAACTAAGCCTGTCATTTGCTATGACTGGTTTTTTTAACCAAATATAACCATAACATTGTTTTATAAAAAAGGGTGTGTCGTAAAAGTGAGGCCGCAATACCAAAATTTCAATCAAGGAAAAACAATGACACTGACAGTCACTTGATAACAACGAAATCGCAGATGCATAGGGAGCAACATTCCAAGCCAATCGCTATAGGAAAATCATAGGAAAGGGGTGAATTTTCCATCAAAATTAAAGTGTGCCTGAGTGGAAAACGCAGACTACATGCACACAGAATCATTCTCTATCTGTACTAATTAAAAACACAGTAAAAATTTGCTCTAAAAAATATAATGAAATCAGCCATATCTCAGTCAAGGAGTGGGAGAAATGAATACGGTGTCTGAAGGTTCGATCACAGCCACTAATAGAAAAGGGGAAGTGGTCGCAAAATCAGTTACCGTAAATCATAGAGAGGAAGATAAACAATATGCAGAGGGTTATAAAATGCAGAGCCTCAAGCACAATGCAGAGATAAAACGTAGTTGTGTTATAAAAAAAGAGAGTATTATCGTGAGAGAGTGTATTAAACGCAAAGCTCAACTATCTAGGAAAATAATAAAACACAAATTCAAAATTTAGGTGATAGGAAGGATAACAACAGATAAATTACTCAACACAAGAAGGCGCAATGAACATCAATCATCCAAGAACAATCACAGGGGTAGACGATTGGGAAAACACATCCTTCTCTAATCATCCACGCATAGAAAAGAAGGGCGTTAGGATCTATAGGTCTATTAACACCGAAGTGATGACCTTCCATCTGGCTCCTGCCTGACTTCTCAGGTGAGGAATGATGAGCTAGGGATGAGGGTGAAGTAAGAAGTGCAAACTCATCACAAAATCAATAAAATCATAGGGAGGTCACAACATGCAGGGATCAAAATCCAAGGGAATCAATCAACAACGAGCTTAAGGCTATGGGAATTAAGTTATCAATTAAAATTCTATGTCAAACATTTTATTTACCCAATTAGAAATATAGAATTGAAAGTGTAATATATAATAAGAACATACCATTCAGAATCAGGTAAGTGTACCGTAGCCCAAGTCAACTGCTTTAAGTCGTTGTCCTGTGCGCTCTATCCCGCTCCAGCTTGTCAATCGATGAGACTTCACCGGTACCTCCCAACCAACTCTAGGGGTAATATTCTTCCTCCTTATCCCCCTGAGATGCAAAGGGGACACACACACTAAACCAGAGATCAACTAGCTCCCAACTCACCTTGCAAGGCTGAGCTTCCACTCCTCACCGAGTTGGGTATCCTAACTCCTACAAGCTAAGTCAATCAAGTCAAAAATTCTATAGCGTAATGTTACGCATCACAACAGACATCCATCCTTCTCCTCCTCCCTCTTTTATATAGAGTTTCTAAGTCATTTACTTTACCAAAATCCCATTTAATTTATTGTTCAAAAATTTAATTCATAAAAATCCTCCCCGTACTTGTGTCACCCATCCCCTTCATTGCACCATAAATTAATTTCATTAATTAATTAATTACT
>CBVK0102153851.1:0-17199 GCA_900067695.1 Picea abies
TGCATGCACACAATCAACTCGATCAACAACAGTATAATCAATCTAATCATGCCAACGAAAGCCGTAGCGAATCCCAAGTCGCAGGTCGAACTGGCTCTGATACCATAAGTAACGACCTCCTCATTACGACAACAACTCTGAAAACAGGTGCAAATTTTTTTTTGATAAGGTGTGTGCGTGCGTGGAGAAGTAACAACACACTTAACTGTACGACGCCACTCGACAACCAACAAGACGCAACCACAATGTTCAGCACAAGAAGACTGAAGGCACACAATGAGTAACTGCAGCAATATATGACCATAGGCACAAGGCGCACAACACAAACAATAAGTCATCCTGGGGGTGCACAGTAAGAACACAGAGGGAAGAATCCATGGTGTTAGGGTTACTATTTTTGCACAGGAAAGCAGGGCGTTTAGTCTTATGTCTTCTCGAAAGAAGATTAGACAGGCTCCTGGCTGACTGCTCAGGCAGAAACTAGTAACCCGACCTAGAACAAGATGCAAGCAGTACGAACACAACAAGACGACCCCGACATATCACAGTGACAACAAGAAAAAAATTCCCCTAGACATAAGGCATACAACTAGCAGTTGTAAGTAGGAAACGACACCCATTTTAAGTACAATACAGTCCCAGAAGGAAGGATCCATCAGTAGATTTTACTATTTCTGCACAGAAAAGCAGGGTTTCTAGTCTTATGTCTTCTTGAAAGAAGATTAGACAGGCTCTTGGCCGACTGCTCAGGCATAAACTAGTAATCTCTGTCAGGTGTTTCGTAAGAGTGGAAACCCTACCTTTAAAGGGCTCGAGACTCTTGATACGACACTGGATTCCTTGCACAGAAAAATCACTCACACAGACATAGATACTAAGGCGACAAGGAGGTGTCTACATCTCGCCCGACACAACCGACCAAACAACCCACTGAATACTATCAAGTACAACATATCAAAAATCAATATCATATCATCAAAACAAAGCAATATCACCATAAATGAATCAACCCAAATAGCACACTCCCTGATTCAATCCGGAGTCCAAGGGGGTTCCATCGATGCCTCTGCATCCTCAAGGTCCGAAACCCTGCACACTCAATGAAACTGAGTCAATAGCACCTTTCTACATCAAGTAGTAAAACATCATGTCATCTATCAGAACGCATCATAATCAAGCATAAATGTATTAATATCAGAAAGGTCCAGATCACTTGCGAGCAAGTGTCCTCAAAGAATAAGTTTTGTAAGCGTGCCAGAGCGGGATGTTACAATGTTGATCCTCTACACATATGATCACCTTATTATAAAGATGTAGGTCACTGTAAATAAACATATCATAATCGAAAGGAGTAGCCAAAATATAAAAAAATGACAACTTAATGTTTGGTATGGTGTAGGTAAGACAATTACTTGTCAGGACAAGGATTGCCACAATGAACGAAAATGACGAAAATGACAGGAAGCTTGCTCGGTTAAGGGCGACATTAGAGGCGAGGGGCGATGGAAAATTTTATTTCCCTTGCTATGATTTCACAAGCTTGCAAAATATAATGCTTTTAATAACAACAACCCAAAAACATTGTAGGGATAAGGGGCACACCAAAGGGGGTTATGAATATCATCCCTTGGTAAGAGGATTCAATATTTAATGTATTCTCTGTAATAATCAGTATGTCATGAATTTTAGTAATTATATTTCTTATCGGGATTTTTATATTTTCTATACACACTAACTTTTCTATGTTTTTTCTAAATATATAGACGATGGCCCCCAAAGTGTCGACCTCTAGAGAGTTATTTGCCAAGTACTAGCAGAAATACTACTTTACATGGAGATGAACTTCGAGATCAAAATATTGAAGTTTTTGATCAAGTTATTAATGATGATATGGATGGAGATAACGTTAGTGATTCAAATCAGGAAGATAAGATACATAGATTGATCCAAGACACATTTTCTCCAATGGATGAGGACAACCAGGATGATAGTCATGATGTTGATCCTCTACCCGAGAAGTCATGTCAACCTCTTTATGAAGGCTCAACAACAAATATTTTATCTGCTATATTGTTGTTGGTGAACCTAAAGGTTTTTAATGGTTTATCAAACACATGTCTCACACATATACTAAGGTATTTAATTTGTTAATTATTTATGCCTGCATGTTCACAAATACTTAAAAGGTTCAATTTTTTCCTATATTGCTATTGTTTTCTAATTTGTAAATTAGTATATTGGATGATATATTGATGATGAATATTGTTTACATTGACTTATTGTTTAGAATTTTTTAGATTGCTAGGTGATGTTCTATTACCGACATCGAATATTTTTCCACACACATATCAAGAAATATCCGTGATTATGAAAGAAATTGGAATGGCCTAAGAGGCTATTGATGCATGTCCTAATGATCATATCATATATTATGGACAATATGCATTAGAAAATGAATTCCCTCAATGTCAAATAAGTAGATATCAAACTGATAAAGCATCAAAGAAGGTGTCTTGCAAAGTTCTTTGTTATATTATGGTAATTCCACGTTTCCAGTGGTTGTTCAGGTGCCAAAGTATAGCACAGTTTATGGATTTCCATGAAAAGAAAAAAATTTGAGATGATGTTCTTCGAATGCCGGAAGATGGTTCTGCATTGAACTACATCGAAGAAAAGTGGCCAATTTTTAAAGAAGAACCTTGTAATATTAGACTTTCGTTGGTCGCTGATGGTGTCAATCCATTTGGAGAGCTTCGTTCTACATACTCAGTGTGGCCTATTTTTGTTATAAACAATAACCTTCCTCCTTGGATGTCGATCAAGAGAGAGCACACAATGTTGGCAATGATTGTTCTAGGTTTTTAATTATCTTTTATTTTCTTTAAAGCATGACAAAATATTTCATTTCTTTGTTTCATTCATAGTAATTATTTCTTTTATATATCACGACATCTAGATAAGTATAATTAATCATGCAGTAGGTTGAACCAATCAGGTATGTACTAGGTTAAAGATATGAATGTATATATTGAGCCTCTCATCAATGAGTTGTTGAAGTTATGGGTTGGCTTCACTATGTATGACATCTCTAGACCAATAGGGAAAAGATGATTTCAATTCCATGGAATACTATCATGGAAAATTCATGATGCTCCCGGGTTAACACATTTTTGTGGTATATTGTTACTTTATTTTTGTGATTTAATATTATATATATTTTTTGAAAAAATCATGCATTATTTTAAATTGTAAATCTAATTTGACGCTACATTTATTCATATATCTTGTAGGTCGTCAAACAAAGGGTAAATTTGCATGCCCAGTTTGTGGTCCTGGGATAAAATCTCGTCGTTCAAGGATTTTAGCAAAGGAAGTGTTTGATGAGTATATGCACTTTCTTCCTAAGAACCATAGTTATCGAACTACAGACAAAGCAAAGTTCAATGGTAAAGAAGAAAATGGAAAAAAACCACGAAGAATGACACCTCGCCTATGGAAGTTGGAATATATTAGAAATCGTCAAGGTACACAAATTATTTATGTATGACCTATTATATAAATCTTTGGTTAATTTCATTAGTATTAAATTCATTTTGTCCCATTAGTTAGTGTTAATTTCAATTTGTTGATGTTTCATGAATGTCATTAAGGAATGAATGGGCTTCCACGAGGAATGAAAAGTTACCCGATGCAATTCAGTAGATTTCCATACTACGATTACCTACAAATAGTTCATTTGTTTGATACAATGCATATCGGGAAGAACATAACAGAATTGTTATGGAAAATATTAGATGGAAGGACTGACAAAGAGAGAATTGGAAAGATTTGTTGTGACATCCGAGAAGATAATCATGCCTTGCAAAGTGTTATTATTAATTCTAATGGCGATGGTCCTTAACAAAATACTAGTCTTCCTTGGTTATTGACGGAGCAACAAAGCAATATTGTAAAAGAGGTCATTCGAAAAATTAGGTTTCCAACGGGGTTTTCGTCGAACATACAAAATATCTTAACTAAAAAAGGTTATTTTGGTGGGGTTAAAACACATGACTAGCATACATTCATTAAGGTAATTAGTAGGTTGTAATATATTTTCTTATTGCTACGCATGTTTTGGAAACAAATAATAATTATTTGTTTTTTATTACAGTATGTTCTACCTTTATCTCTCCCAGACGACTTTGACAACAACATAAAACAAATTATTTATGTACTTGACAAATACATGAGGTAAGTATTGTTTTATAAGGAAAATGTACTTCTTATGTGATTTGTATTGGAACTTATTAACATATTATCTTTTATCTACAAATTTATGTATGCCTTGATATTTTTTAAATGCATTGACATTTGTAGGTGGCTATCATCAAAAGAAATCCATAAAGAAGATATAAGGTATTGGAAGAGAGAAATTCCCTGACTAATGTGTCAAATGCAACAGTATCTACCTCCAACATTTTTCAATGCACAAGAACACTACCTCATACACTAAGTTGAGGAGATTGAATTATGTGGACCAATACACACAAGGTCAATGTGGATGGTGGAGAGGCAATTGAAGTCACTGAAGGTTTTTGTTAGACAAATAGCACATCCGGAGGGTTCTATGGTTGAGGAATATATGGTACATCAATGCATGGTGTATATTAGTCAATATCTACCTAAATTAGCAGAAAATATGAATGTACCTCGCATTTGGCATCTCGACTCCATCAACAAATTTGAAGGGGAGGTCCTATTGGGGAAAGGTAAAATGAGGATTATGAAAGGTAACTATTAGATGTTGACGTAGATTTGATATATTACAAATCTATTAAATTATTCATTTATTAACAATAACTAATTAATGATATTAAATTGTTATGCTATCATATAGTTGCTCGAGAGTGGGATGCTTTACATTTATACATTGCAAACAACCTTGATTGGATGGAGCATTGGATAGAATATATTGAAGAATAATTTGGTAGGTTATCATGGGAAGGGGTGAGTAAGATGATTAAAAAAACACATCGTCATCGAGATCAATTTCCTGATCTTACATCAAGTGAAGTTGATTTAGCCTTTGGTTTAAAAGATAAATAGGCAAGTTAAATTTGTTACCCACATTTTCCTACTTTTTTCCCAATTTTTCAATGTATTTGCTTTGTTTAATTATTGAAATATATATTTAGTAAGTCCTATATGAGGATTATTAATTCACAATTTTTTTTTTACTTGTTGTCCATGTTGCAGTTGAAACATCACAAGGCTATGTGGTGTAATGGTCATAAATTTCATATCAAAATGTTGGATAATAAAATGAAAATCTCAGATTGTGGGATAACTGTAGTGTTTAAGGTCACCAACATTTCCTCCATAAGTGACAAAAATCCGGAAGAAACTGAGAATAGGTATTATGGCCATTTGGAGGATATAATTGAGTGTGATTTTAATTCTTTTAAAATAGTTTTGTTTTAGGTTAAATGGTACAGGCTACAGATGCATGAACGTGATCCTGAAAGAACTATTATTGAGCATGATAATGGATTACCATGGTTAATAAAAGGGCATTTGAACCGAGTACAGATCCTTATGTTCTTCCAAGTCAATGTGAGCAATTATTTTACTCATAGGTACTTGGTAAAGCAAGTTGGTGATACGTTGTTAGATATGATCCAAGAGGAAGATCAGTAAAGTACAATCACGTAGAATAGGATGAAGATAATAACAAGAAATAAGATCATGATTATGAAGATCAGGAACAAGTGGCTCATGTAGTAGATGTGTCAGACGAAGAAGTTGAATAATTTGACTATTCACATGTCTTAACGATATGGGAGGGTTTCTGGACTCAAATTTGACTCACACACCCACTTTCTTCCATCATCAATTCATCAATTAAACCCTAAACCCTACTCTTAGTTGTCACCGTTCATAAATGTTGTCACCCAACAATCATTATATCAGAAGGTTGGAGGCATGTGGTCATTGGGATCATGAGGCTTTATAACCCTACAGTAACAAGAGACATTAATAGATCAACTTTGACTAGATTGAAAGGTGCGTGCAATTGAAAATATTGCCACGAAATGGGGCCAACGTTGAAATTTTTTCAGCTTGTGCTTGTATGCACCAAAACTTGACATGGTTATAGTAAGATGCATGCCTTGAAACTATGGGATGGTTTCGAGACTCAAATACGACCCACTTGAAGAATTCTACAATCAAACAATATTAATGAATTAATTCACCAGGGTTGATTGTTTCAAGAGTCATAGGGATCAAAGGGTATACAATGCTCAAGTTGATATTGATTGGGGGTTATCATATAATAAGGATTCATTGTGTTCAAAGTCATAATTATTAGGAGGTGATTTCATCAAGGATCAAATGGATCAACGATCAAATTCTATTAGGGGGTTAATGCATTTATATGGGACTAGTGTGTTTGGGATTATAGTTTCTTAGGGGGTTCATGTCTTCATGGTTTCCTAATGAAACATGATGATCATTTCAAGGGTTAGGCATGCCAAGGTTCATAGGGATTAGGGGGTACACAATGTCTAGGACCATAATAATTAGTGGTCATAGCATATTGGTGGCTTAATGGTTAGTGGCCATAGTGCCTTAGGGGTTAACACGATTTTTTGGGTCATAATGTGTGAGGGGGTGATTGGGTTAGGGGAGACCATTTAATTCAAGGTTCATGGCGATTGGCTATAAGTGTATGGTGGCTTGTGTCACCCTATACGATGAATCTTAGATATGAAAGTTACAGCCTCTGCAAAATGCCTTGGAAGCAAGTCGATCCTTTCTTGATTTCTCCTCTGTCCTTCCTACAATCTTCTCTTCTTGCAAACCCTCAAGAAAATCTCTTTCTCCAGCATAAATTTTCCCCCTCTCAATGAATAATGCACCCCAACCACCAAGTTGATTTCTTTTTCTCCATTGAGCAAGAAAAAACCATATCTCCAAAATGATTAAGGACTGAGATCTATCCTTATCCTCACAATGATATGGATGTCCAAGATTAAAAGACCATCACTTAAATTATTTTCACTTTTAACTTTATAAAAAGTGCTCAATAAGTCAACAATGAAATATAACACATTTAAATGACTTTTTCCCAAGTAAACTATATGAAAGAGATTAACACATCAACTTGGTTAAGTTTCATTGACTTCTACCATGCTAGGACAAGACACATGGAAGAAGACTTTCTGAGTTACTCTTCTCAACACTCCCTCTTAATAAGAAAGGTATTCTTCACCAACCCCATCTTATCTATGAACTTCTCAAACTTTTGTCTGCTCAGTGCCTTGGTAAATATGTCTGCCATATGATCATCAGTCTCAACATATTGAAGCCTCATGACCCCCTTATGCACACAATATCGTAGGAAGTGATAACATATGTCTATATGCTTTCTACGATCATGAAACACATGATTATCAGAGAGCTTGATGGCACTATGATTATCACAATGTATCACCGTAGCCTCCAAATCCACAACGAACAATACAAAGAACAACTTCCTCAACCATAATGCCTCACATGTTGCCATGTATTCTACCTCAACATAGTTTAATACCATGATTTTTGCTTCCTTTTGAACTAGGAAATAATTCTCAATCCAATGCCGAAGCAAAAACCTGAAGTGCTCTTCCTTCCCTTTGTACATCCTACCCAATAAACATTTGTAAAACCTGACAATATCACTCCACCATTGTGCTCATACAACAACCAGTACTCCATTGTACCTCTCAAGTACCAAAGCACATGCTTCACAGTTATCCAATGCACTCACTGAGGGTCCACCATGAACTGACTTAGGGATTTCACTGCAAAGCTAATATCTGACCTAGTGTTGACTAGATACATGAGTGAACCAATCAACTAATGATAAATAGTGGGCCAGTCAAATGTCTCTGAACTAGACACATCAATATTCCAACCTTCAATCCTCATTTTCTTTTTGTTATAAGGATCATTTAATTTCAAAAAGAAAAGTTAATTAGTTAGAGAAAGGAACACCTCTTGTTTCTAGTATTTGACCTCTTTCCTTTAGCCTTTCCTTTTGGAATCATTTAGCCATCTAAATCTTAGTCCATAGCTAGTTTGAAATAGAATTTTGTTTGATGATTTGAATTTCATAATTCTCATTTCTAATTAGGAGGTTCATTTTGATAAGGAACAATTTCCTTTTGCTTAAGTATTTGTCTTCATTTGAACTAGTATTTCAATTCAAATTCTTTTTAATTACAAACATTTCTATTTAAAGTACATTTCCTTCTGAATTTGGTTACACCACAAGTATACACACTTCACTCCATAATTAAATGCTTGGTTCATGACCTCAATCTTAGTCTAAAATCAACAATCTAACTTAACTCATTAAATCCCCAATTGGGGCCAAAAGAACTTTGTAGTTAAGCTAGTGTTGCGCGGATATGAAGCCAAATACTTCATCACAACCATTTACATTTGAAACATAGTGGTTAACCAATTAGGGAGATTAAAATCCTTTCTGTAGGATATGGTCAAGACCTATTTAGCAACAAGCACACTCTTCGAAGTGTATAATGCCAAGGTTGGGATTAGAGTTTTGATTGAGACTCCTAGCTCTTTAAATAATGAATATTCCATGACCATTTTATTTCATATTGAAGGAAAGGTAACATGTTTCATGCATCTATGAAGAGGTATCTTAGTGACCATTCTATTAGGCTTCTATCAAGGTGGCTCTTGTATGAGGGAGGACACCTAAGACGTATTTCTACGAGCCTCGAGATTTCATCACCCTTTGTCTCCTAGTTATAACAACCTCATTTATACCTTCACTCATCACCATAGTGGATTTCATCACTTCTCATGCTAGGTGTTTGGAAATCCCTCATTCTTCTCTTTATTCTGTTTTCTCGGTGGGCCCCCAATGATTTAGATGGAAGAGTTTGGAAGAGTTATAGTCTAGGCCTATTTGAGTGCTTTTAGTTTATCTTTTTTCTAGAGTCTTGTTTATTTTATAAGATAAAATATTAATTAATACACTGACATTATGATTCAAACACACTTGAGACCACTTGTTGCACCACCTAAGAATGTAGTATCTTGGTTTGATAACTTCTTTTCTTCTGTGGTTGTTCTTGAGATTCTAGTTCTTTGATAGATTAATTACACCATTTAAAGAGTTATTATCACCTAGGCACTGTTCCCCTCTCAAGGGAAACTACTTCCAGACCACCCTCTTAGGGGTGCATTCATGATGCTTTGATGAACTCTCTTGCTTATTTCTTCTTATTCAAACTTGATATTCTAGTTTTCCCATCAAATATTACATCATCCAACCTTACATGACCACATGAGATATTTCAGATGTCTATACCATGGTATATTAGCTCCTATTCTTTACACCTCATGGGTATACTATGTCCAAGGAGGGTTATAGTGATCGATATTTTATACCATGACATGATACTTTAATGCCAAAGATATTGTTGACCATAAATGACATATTAATTAACCTCATACTTTTCTAAATGCATCATAATAATAATTTGAAATAAACAAAAAGGGTGAATTAAGAGATCAAGGCTGGTTATAGGGGTTAAGAGTCATAGTGTGTTAGAAGGGTCAATCTATTATGATGTTACTATGTTCAGAACCATAATGTATTCATATTTTAGTGTGTTTGAGGTCACACTATGTTCACTGGAGGCGATTGTTTCAGTAATCATAGGGATCAGAGGGTATACCATGTTCAAGTTGATATTGATTGGGGGTTATCATATAATAGGGATTCATTGTGTTCAAAGTCATAATTATTAGGAGGTGATTTCATCAAGGATCAAATGGATCAATGATCAAATTCTATTAGGGGGTTAATACATTTATATGGGACTAGTGTGTTAGGGATTATATATATATAATAATAAATTAAATAAAGAAAGATAACAAGATATTATAATAAAGAAGATAAAACCAATTTAAGGAAATAAAGATAAAAAAAAAACACGAACAAAGAAAAAAAAAAAACGAAATTTAAATCGCACATGGCCACTACACTCGTGCGCAAAGCTTCTCGCACTCACCGCTATACACAGTCACACACCACTATACACAGGAGCACGGATTTGGAGTACGGAAGGGAGAGGAGGATGGGAGAAGGAGGAGGAGGGAGAGGCACACAGGAGGAGGCTAGGGCACGGTCATTTGCATGCAGAGTGGAAGGGAGAGGAGGACAGGAGAAGGAGGGAGAGGTGCACAGGAGGAGGGCACATGGGAGGAGTCTAGGGAAAATGGATTTGCAGAGGAGGGCACACAGATTTACAGAGGAGGGCACACAGATTTGCAGAGGAGGGCACACGGATTTGCACGGGAGGAGGGCACACGGATTTGCACCAGAGGAGGGCACATGGCCGGAGGAAATGGTTCGACTTCTTTCTCCTATCTCTTGAGTGTGCATGCTAATTGTTTGATGAAATTATTGATAGAAATGATTGATAGAATGCTTGATGAAATGATTGATAGAATGCTTGATGAAATGCTAAGTCATCCTTTTAAAATGCTCTAATTGTACCCTTATCACTAGGCTCATAATCGATTTCAAAATTGAAGAGCCCTAACCATAATTGTTTACAACTCACACATGACCAATCCCCTTGATTGTTCCATGAGAAGAAAAAATCCCCATGGGAGTAGTGTTTACCCTAGCCATTAAATGCCTCGACACTTAGCTTCATCACTTCTTATCACATAATTGATTTAGGAGATTAGAAGTCAACTTTGTTTTTCTTCTTATCCATACTCTCCATCATAAATAAGCCATCAAATTTCCTCATGATTTCATGCCCAACCTTCTATGCCCATGAAATTGTAGCATAGGTTAGTCATCCCAGTCAACACTTTCATTTTCTAATCAATGGTAAAGTTGACAATAATGAATGAATGTGTAAACACTTTAAATTCAAAGGAATTGATTAGTCACTTGCTTCTTGGATGATTTCTTCTTTTTCAAATGGTGTCTAGGAATGGTAGGATTCCTCTTCCCGGGTTTAACTTTTTCCAGTTAATTAATGATCATTTTTTTGATGATTAAGCCTAGCAATCCTAGAATCATACCATGGAATTCCTAACTATATTTTGCATTGCCTCATGTTATAGTATTCAATGGGCCATGACCCAATGTTACATGTAGAGCTAATGCTTAGTTCCTATGTGGCTTGTTGTCCAACACTAGACTTGGATATAGTCAAACCACTTCTTTAAGTTTCTGGGTATCCCCTTTTGTTTCTAGGTCTCTCCTAAAGATCTGTGGGAAGTAGTGGTGCAACGATAGAGATGAATATTAAGAAGTGAATCACTAAACCTTCGTCACTGGAAACTGAGTTCCAAATCTATACCAAATTGTTATCACCACTCATGTTTACTACTCTTATTGTTAGGTCCCTTCTAAGGTTGCCCAAGAACATCTTGAAAATTTATTTACGCCAAGTCAACTTATAGGATAGGCTTTCACTGAGCTAGTTTGTTTTTATGTTTTACATCTAGAGATTTTAAGGGAATGGGAATTATTAGAACTGGGGTTCAAACCCAAGTGTTGTGTGAAAAGTGGGTGATTTGAGTCATGGAGGGAAAATAGGCTTAGAAAAGTCTCCTTAAGAATCACATTAGTTAAGGGATTCCATTGGGAAAACAAGCATGGCAATACATTTCCTAATAAAATAAATTGGTACCCACAACCTGCACCCACCCCCCGGGTCAAGATTCTAGGCACTTGTATGGTACAAAGTATCTATAAATCCAATGAAGCAACCAAACCTTTCTTCCCCTAGAAAGAATTCTCTCTCAAATCTAGGCTCTCTTTTAATGAACATTTCTTGTGGTGATCAACTTTAATTATTATTGCAGGTAATCCTTTGGTTTAGTCCTCCTAATTCGTATCCCTAAAGTTGTTTCATTCAGGCATCCACACAACCAATGATATGTTTAATGGTCTGGCCAAAAATTGGCTACTTGTGTGGGACAATATTAAGTGAAAGTTATCCCTAGTTAATACTAACAAGATTATCATATAAATAATCCATGAGCTTATTCTTAAAATATTTTTGTTAAATTTAAGCATCCCTAAAACTCATACTTATTGGTGTTGGGACGGGAAATGGGGTACATCCATGACATTTCACAACTACAATTCAACCATGGGGTACAAGTGGCTTTGATCTAATTGTTTGAAGGCCATTTGAATCAAATCTGACAATTGAAATCCAAGAAAAGAGCATGGTTGTTTTTTCTAAGAATAGTATGGAAACCCATTCTTGAGCCAAAAAAACAGTTTTTACATGGAGCCTTGTTGTGGGAGGCATACCTGCAAATAAAAGACTCAAGTACCTAAAGGTCAAAAAGGCATCTCAAGAGTGTTAGGAAATTAAACACTTCCACACTGAACCTAACAAAAGAGGTGAAAAATGTACTATTGACATGAAATATCCCACACAGAGGTGAAATATCCCATACAAGTGTCTTGTGTGGTTGTACAAAGACTACATCGCAAAGATCAATGAGAATATTGAAATTGGGCCTAAGTATCTTATGTTCTTTCCCTAACCATGGGTAAAATCCAAAGTTCTATACATGATGTCCAAAACTTGTGAATAGTGATTGTATCCCACCTAAAGTCCATAGATCCCTTAAAGAGTACCTGTGTGGTGGTTTGAGGCGTTGTTCATGGTCATAAAGCACACCAATGTTGCCCATATTCCTAATTGGAGGCCTTGATCTTGGTCATTAAGCACATAAGGTTCATTTAAATCCTAATTCTCTTTTCTCCTTCCCTTGATGATGGTACAAGCCTAAACTCCCATATGTGATGTGAAAAAATACTAATGGTGTACAAATCCCACATTGAGGCCAAATATCCCTTAAACATTATCTACATAATCATTCAATGGTTAGTTCATAGAACTTGAAGTGAATAAGCTTCATTTGGACCTAAGGTACCTATTTCCTCTCCTAGCCATGGTACACACCTTGAGACCTATTCTTATTATGAAAACATACCAATGGTTCCAAAGATACCCTACATAGAGCTTGTGTGGTTGTTTAAGAATTGCATCACAAATATCAACCCTGATAAGATTCAAATAGGGCCTAAGCACCTTATGTTCTTTGCTATACATTATGCCCAAAACTTGTGAATAGTGACCATATCCCACCCAAATTCCATATATCCCTTAGAGAGGATATGTATGGTGGTTTGAGGCCTTGT
The DNA here is from genome assembly GCA_900067695.1 of Picea abies. Lineage (NCBI taxonomy): Eukaryota > Viridiplantae > Streptophyta > Pinopsida > Pinales > Pinaceae > Picea > Picea abies. The sequence continues at coordinate 13,250 of CBVK0102153851.1, forward strand.
TCATGGCCATTAAGATCGAGAAGATTTGTTTAGGGTGTAAGGCCCTTTATTTCCTCCCTTGGCCATGGTATAGGTCTTGAAACCCATTCTTTTTATTCAAAACATACTAATGGTGCACATTTTCTCAAATAGAGGCATTTTTCATATTGCAACTATATTGCATCTTATGCAACTTATGCAACTATATGCAACTGTATTACAACAATTTCGTATGCAACTATATGAAAATATGAAACTATATGAATCTATGCAACTTATGCAACTTAAGAAACTTTATGGAACTTATGCAACTTTGTTCAACATGCAACTTTATGCAACTTTACGCAACTTTATGCAACAATGCAACTTACACAACTTTACGCAACTTTATGCAACATGAAACTTTATGCAACAATGCAACTGATGTAACTTTATGAAACATGCAACTTTATGAAACAATGCAACTTATGCAACTATGCAACTATGCAACTTATGCAACTATGCAACTAGTATATGCGACTTATGCAACTATATGCAACTTATGAATGTGTGACCTATATCCTCCTAATGCAACTTATGAATGCAACTATATCCTCCTAATGGATCTAAGCTCCTTCTTAGAGGCCTTTAGAGCCAACTATGATGCATAAAACCTGTGAATGGTGCCCATATGGTGTCCTAATAGCCATTATTATTATTTCAAGGATACCAATGTTGCCCATATTCCTAGTTGGAGGCCTTGATCTTGGTCATTAAGCACATAAGGTTCATTTAAATCATAATTCCCTTTTCTCCTTCCCTTGATGATGGTACAAGCCTAAACTCCCATATGTGATGTGAAAAAATACTAATGGTATTCAAATCCCACCTCGAGGCCAAATATCCCTTAAACATTATCTACATGACCATTCAATGGTTAGTTCATAGACCTTGAAGTGAAGAAGATTCTATTGCACCTAAGGTACCTGTTTCCTCTCCTAGCCATGGTACACATCTTGAGACCTATTCTTATTATGAAAACGTACCAACAGTTCCAAAGATACCCTACATAGATCTTGTGTGGTTATTTAAGGACTGCACCACAAATATCAGCCCTGATAAGATTCAAATAGGGCTTAATCACCTTATGTTATTTGCTATACATTATGCCCAAAACTTGTGAATGGTGACCATATCCCACCCAAATTCTATATATCCCTTAGAGAGGATATGCATGGTGGTTTCAGGACTTGTTCATGGCCATTAAGATCAAGAAGATTTACTTAGGGCCTAAGGCCTTTTATTTCCTCCCTTGGCCATGGTATAGGTCTTGAAACCCATTCTTTTTATTCAAAACATACTAATGGTGCACATTTTCCCAAATAGAGGCATTTTTCATGGCCATTAAGCATAAAAAAGCTTCATTTAAGGAAGAAGGCCCTGATTTTCTTACCTTGGTGATGATATCAACCTTGAATTACATATATGGTGCAAAAAAAATCTTAATGTCACCCATATCCCACTAGAAGCTCAAATATCTCTTAAATAATATCTACATGGTTATTTGAGGCCTAGTTCATGGCCCTTGAATTTGAGAACTTTCATTGTGAGCTTAATGTTCTTGTTTTCTTCCCCTAGACATGGTACAAGCCTTGAGAACCGTTCTTATTATGAAAAAACTATTAATGGCTCCAAATATCCCACATAGAGGCTAAAGATTTTTGGAACTATATGCAACTTAAGAAACTTTATGGAACTTATGCAACTTTACGCAACTTTATTGCAACTTATGAAACTATATGCAATTATATTGAAAATATATGCAACTTATGCAACTATATGCAACTAGGTGTGGCAATTTGAACTTTATGCAACTATATGATGGACAAATGTGGCAATTGCAACTTTATGTAACTAAATACAACTATATGCAACTGTGTTGGTACCAAAAACGTATATTGGCACGATAACTTATCTTCTTGTTTTAACAAGTGTAGGTACCACCAAATAGGTATCTTTCGGATCTATCTTCCTTGAGTGATGATTAAGATATAGTAAAAGAGGTTGAAAGTGAGATGTGTTGTACTAGATCTACCGGTTCTAGATCAACTAGATTGGAAAAGGTAAGGAAAATATTTCGTACTTGCATGCAATTTTTTATTGCCAACGAAGGGTCGTGTAATTACGATGTTGAGAGCATAGGTGACATTGATTTTCCCTTGAGGTATAAACATCTAATGCAACGATGGGCACCTAAGGAGCTACCCGAAGTGGACACAGATTTCTTCATCAATGGGAGGATGTATCGCATTGCTCCTTCGGCCTTACATGGATTGGTGTTATTTTCCACGGATGGCATAAAGGTCGGCTATGGAACTGTAACTAAATTGATGGAGTATGTCAAACCATTCTACAAATACAATCACTGATTGATTTTGGTCCGATATACGCAAAGTATGCGGAGATACGGAGTTGCCGTAAATTATATACAACTACTAGATAACAATCAAAATAAAGGGGCAACTATGAATATTGATGGAAGGCCAAAAGCTACTGGAACCATTGCAAGCTTTATAAATAGTACAAAACCAATGGAAACAACTAAGAAACCGAATTGCATATTTGAGACACGTGAAGGAAATCGTATATTTGTATGTGAAACAAAAACAATAGTTCCAGGTGAAGAGTTGTTGATCGATTACAACTTAAATTGAATAGATGGAGAGGGTGATCGTGGAAAGGCACCCACTTCACCTCAGCAGGTAAATGTTAAATACAGTAAAAACTTTTGACTACAACAACTAAATTTCAGAAATTTCATTATTTTTTTTTCTGTTATTACTGTAATATTTCATTTTCTTAATGTTATAGGTGAATTTCATAACTTTTATTGATTGATTTATTATGTCAACATCTGTCCAGGGTGACCGTGGTAGAAAATCACCCACTACATCTCTCCAGGGTGACTGTGGAAAGGCACCCACTATGCCTCAATAGGTAAATGTTAAATACAGTAACAACTTATGACTACAACAACTAAATTTCTGAAATTTCATTATTTTTTTTTTCTGATATTACTCTAATATTTCAATTTTTAAATATTACAAGTGAATTTCATAACCTTTGTTGATTGATTTATTGTGTCAACTTCTGTCCAAGGTGTCTGTGTCCGAGTTTCACCAGCTACATCTCTCCAGTGTGACCGTGGAAATGAATCCATTGTGCCTCAGCAGGTAAATGTTAAATACAGTAACAACTTATGATTACAACAACTAAATTTATGAAATTTCATTTTTTTTTTTTAATATTACTCCAATATTTCATTTTTTTAAATGTTACAGGTGAATTTCATAACTTTTGTTGATTGATTTGTTGTGTCAACTTCTGTCCAGGGTGACCATGCCCGAGTTTCACCTGCTACATCTCTCCAGGGTGACCGTGGAAAGGCACCCGTTGTGCCTCAAGAGGTAAATGTTAAATATAGTAACAACTTAAGACTACAACAACTAAATTTTTAAAATTTCATTTATTTTTTTATTTTTATTTTTTCTGATATTACTCCAATATTTCATTTTTTAAATGTTACGGGTGAATTTCATAACTTTTGTTGATTGATTTATTGTGTCAACTTCTGTCCAGGGTGACCGTGTCCAAGTTTCACCTGCTACATCTCTCCAGGGTGACCGTGGAAAGGCACCCACAATGCCTCACCAGGGAAATGTTAAATACACTAACAACTTATGACTACAACAACTAAATTTCTGAAATTTTGTTATTGTTTTTCTAATATTACTGCAATATTTTATTTTTTTAATGTTAGAGGTGAATTTCATAAATTTTGTTGATTTATTTATTGTGTTAACATCTGTGTAGGGTGACCATGTCCGAAAATCACGCTTTACATCTGTTCAGGGTGACCGTAGAAAGACACTCGCAGTGCCTCACCAGGTAAATGTTAAATACAGTAACAACTTATGACTACAACAACTAAA
>CBVK0102153856.1:0-12452 GCA_900067695.1 Picea abies
CAAAACACTTGCAAATAATCAAGTCTTCAAAAACCTATGCTCTGATACCAGCTTGATCTAAAAATGAAGAAGACTTGTATTCTTGAAATTAATTGCAAGTAAAATTTATGTGTTAAAATGGAAATGGATCAACTTTGCAACACAACTTTAATAGGATTTACTCATTCAATATGCATATAAACAGTACCAAAATCATTGAACAGAAAACACATAACACATCAAATGATAAAGGGGTTCACCCCTCTCTTGGGCTACATCTCATGGCCCAGCTTCCAATGGATCATTTGTATTATTTGCTCAAAGTGCTCAAAAATGTGCTTTACAATGCTCAAAATGCCAAATAGACTCCTCCAATGGCTTCAGAACGTCCAAAAACCCCTAGCTGGGCTTTTTCGGCACCTCGTTTGGCCAAAAATTGAAAAAGATAGGCTTCCTGGAAGACCCCCCTTCAAGCTTGTTGTCTCTGCATCTACAAAACACACCCGTGTTTGTTCAACCTAGCCCACACGCATATTTAAGCGTAAAAACTTAGCACCAGGTGCAACCGCACAACTGGTACAAACTATCGACTGGTTACGCAATGGCCTTTAACTACCAAGGCCCATGGGCATATGGTCACCACATGACTGTGCACAATACACAACAAGGCTAAAGTTCAAACCGTATGCAAAACCGTAGGATTAAACCCGTGCGCATACACATTGGTCACATGTTAATATATATATATATATATATATATTATGGTGGGTTTAACCGCCCGTAGCACTGGTCGTATGCAATACATATATATAACCGTGGGCCAGGTCTTAGCCCCGGCCCGGTTCACGCCCCAATACACATTTTTGCAAATTCAAATATATTACAACACATTCATATGTTAAGTAACATATGCAGGTGCGCCAGTTGGGTGGCCTTTCCCAAGGCTTTACCCTACCCAGAGGTCACGGGGTTGACTCCTACCAAGTGCAAAGATTTTAATCCAATAAACATGTCACACGTGGCGGCCATTGATTGGGCCACTTGTCGCCATCCCGTTCACTGCCAACAAGCCATGTCACATGCCAAATGTCTCAATAGCTACCTTCCATGTGTCATATGGCCTTCCATGTGTCATACGACCTGCCACATCAGCGTCCATACGGACTGTACAGTCAACACCCCTTTTTTTTGCCTGTTTGTAAATTTGAACAAAACGTGATATCTCTCGCTCCCGACGTCCGTTTTAACCCAAACGAGTTGCATTGGGTTTGTAATGATGAGGCATACACTCTCATTCGATTTGAAGTGATTTAGAACACTTTGAATTTTTGAGCAAAATTTGATCCCCTGGATCATCCCCCAAGCCCGAAAAAGTGTAAAACAATACAAGGGAGATCTCTTATAGTCATGATTGACTAGAGTATACATTTTTCGTAGTTAGTCTTACGAGGCCAAAAAAGAGGTAAACTAACATTCAAAAGACAACTCTTCATGGTTTAATGAGATCAAAGGACAATGAAGTATGCTTGTATTCTACTTCATTTTTTAATGACCATGAAAACAAGAATAACCTATGCTCAGAATACTTTGTTTCATTTTTTAAAGAACTTGACACAAAAATGGGAACTTTTCTCAAGGTTGGTTTCATTTTTTAATGAGATCAAAAAAAAGAATAAACTATGCTTGGTGTAATACCCATGAACGGGCCTCTTCCCTACATTATTTCTAGTGTTTGGTAGATTTATTGATGCCTATTGGCGACTTTTTCCCCAACTTAGTGTTCAGAGGTTAGTACTTTTATCCTAGCATCATCATAATAAGTTGGTGGTTTAACTTTAGTATGATGCCCATAGGTTGGAGACATGCCCTCAAGCTTCGGTTCATATATCGAATCTTATTTTGTACTCACTCTTGGTTACTAATAGGGATAGCTTCACCAGAGAGGGAGGAAGAAATATCTTAAGTTCTTGAATAGATATGAATATAAATCTCAAAATAGATCCACAATATCAATAATAATAATCCAAACCATTCACCAAATGCTAAACACAAGAAATAGTCAAAACCCTTGAGGTAGGGTAACACCATATATTTATCCTTATTGAAGGATAAAACTCATAAAGCAATCCTTTCTTATACAATCACAATATTCTTCACTATGTCTCATTACATTTCTTACACTTCTTTGTATATCTCTCTCTATCTCCTAGGAACCTCTAGAGAGTCTTCTCACATTTATTACATTTAACTACCATAGTGGGCCTTTATTAATATAGTGGACCTATTCCACCTTAGATTGAATGACCACATTCTCATATATTAAATGACTTTCACTAATAATACATAACCACATTCCCATTGGGTACCTCCCTAGGTACCCCATATTACCTCCCTAGGTATAATACATTCCATCCCCCTTCACATGTTTCATCCTCAAAACATGAGAAGAAACCATACAATATGAACAACTAAGCAATGTATCCAACTAGTACCAAGTATGACCATCCATCCATCTCAATGGAAGTTGAACATGATGTCCATCTACTACCTTGCCACCTTGATCTTGCTCTGCATTATGTCGGGGTTTCCATGGAATTGTTTCTATAGCCCGAGCTCTTCCCGTAGAGTCGATAGTCTTCCATGAACCTCTTTATAGGTTTCATTTATGGTGCCCTGGTGGTGCATAAATGTGCTGGTGCACATGCCCTTTCCTTGATGATAGTTGTGTCTCTATATGATGTGGATGGTGATATACAACAAATGTAGGAATTTGTTCTTTTTTCTTCAAATCTGCAACACTTTGTTCTTTTGAGTCAATGATCTCCTTAACTTCTTTATTATGTCCTTCCTGTAGTTTTGCTTCATCTCCTTCTGTAGACTCTGCCTCTGATTCAAAGTCAGACTCGACAATAACTTCTTTGCTAGCTTCCATGGGCCCATCTTTCTTACTAAGAGACACATCCTGTAATGTAATTTTATTTTTCTTGTACCACAACTTCAAAAACTTCTTTTGCACATTAATATTAATGGTACCCATTGATTCTATCCAAGGATATCCCAAAACAATATCCACTTCATCCATATCCATAGCATAAAAATATGAATGCAGCATATATGTATCCATACTAAGCTTCAAATGTTTAAAATTTTTAACATTTTCACCTTCAACTTATGTGCTTTGAATATTCTTTGAAGGAATTTGCAATCTATTAACCAACTGAATATTGATAAAATTATGCATGCAAATAGGGTTAATAGAAACAATAACCTTCTCCTTATGAATACAACCATGAACCGGTAATATAAATTTGCTACATGAAAATAAACTCTTGGTGATGTCTTTATCCTTTCTCTTTGTATAATACCACTTGTCAAAAAGTAATTTTTCAAGTTCTTCCTCGGAAAGTGACATCCACTCAAAATGGTGAAATGATTTCCACCATGTGAGAGCATCACCTTTGAAACCCCAATCTACAAAATATTTCCACTGCCCTTTCCATAATGACTTGTGAGATTGTATAAATTATTCAATACTAGGGCCATCATCTCTTCCAATAAAAAATATCATGCTTGGAATAAATCTTCAACAAAAACTAGGGTGTACAAATAGCTTACTACAGAAAATCATGGCTTTTTCCAAAAAAACTCTGAGAAACTGTTGAATTTAAAATGCTCATACCTTTACTTCCCGGACTCCGTTTTGGATGATTTTGTTTATGAAATTGGGTATTTTTCCTAGAGGAATTCAAATATCCAATTTTTTTTGCAAAATTTGGCTCAAAAAGATTCAGATATGAACTTGAAGTGTGCAGCCCTATTTTTCCCTAAAAAATATTTGAAAAAAAAAAAAAAAGAGAAAAACATTCTTCCCTTCTTTGGCCAAGGAAAGTGCTCTGATACCAATTGTTAAGTGCTTGAATAGATCTAAAGAGAAATATAAAAATAGATCCACAATATCAATAAGAATAATATGAACCATTCGCCAAATATTGAACACAAGAAATAGTCAAAACCCTTGAGGTAGGGTAACACCATATATTAATCCTTATGGAAGGATGAAACTTCTCCAACAATCATTTCTTGTACATTCACAATATTCTTCACTATGTCTCATTGCATTTCCTACACTTCTTTATATAACTCTCTCTATCTCCTAGGAACCTTCTAGAGAGTCTTCTCACATTTATTACATTTAACTACCATAGTGGGCCTTTATTCGTATAGTGGACCTAGTCCACCTTACATTGAATGACCACATTCTCATATATTAAATGACTTCCACTAATAATACATAACCACATTCCCATTGGTTACCTCCCTAGGTACCCCATATTACCTCTCTAGGTATACTACAAAATAGGATCAATGGAGAAAAGAAGAGGAAAGGAAGGTTTAGGTACCAAATTATGTGGAAGACTAAGTGACATGATGTCACCTACTTTTTCAGTGGCATATGGGCTAGGTACTACCCTAGGATCGAATGATTCAGAGGATCATCACACTATATCTGTAATCATGTTTAACGTGGAAACCTCATGTGGGTGATCAGGGGAAGGTAAGGGAAAAACTCCCATGAGTGAGGAATCCTTCAGGAGACCTACCCCCACACTCTCGTACTTACAATCAAGATATCCCAGAAAAGGAATATTATTCACTGAATAATTATGGATATCTAGAGTGCAATAATCAAGTTGGTCAGCATTCACAATTTTCCCTTGATGGGAAAATTGAAAAACACGAAAGACTAAAGAAAAAATGACGATCATCACATAGAACCAACTGTGATCAAGCAATAAATTATAATCTAGGGGTTCATCAACCACTTAAATGTCGATAGAAACAGTTTTTCCCTTTAAATACACAGTGAAATATTTTAATATTTTGTACAGTTGGAAACCAAATCCATCAAATGCCTTAAGGGTGGTAAGAGACTAGTTAAGTTCAAGAGAGCCAATGGCTCTCCAGTAGGACAAAGACATGACACATGTGGAAGCTCCTTCATCCAAAACTGTGTGATGGATGTTCTTCCCACCAACCATAGCGTCAATTTGGAAGGTTGGGTGATGGGAGAGCCTCAATTTTAAAAAGTTCATATTAAACATAATCATATTAGATGCCTCTAGATCCACAACTCCAATGGTTGATAACAGGTTTGTACATTGACTTGGATAGTTTTGTATAACTTCTAGCTTCCACATAGCACAAGGTGCTTGCACCAAATATTCAACAATGTTGTAGTGTTGATTAGCGTGGAAACTTGGATTGAAAATAAACTTTCAAATTGTGCCTTTGGGTAGGCACAACACTGAATCAACAATGGGCCTCTCAATTTGAAGAGGGGTGGAGGATGGAGGAGGAGTGGAAGTGAATGACTTATCAGTAGCACCTCCATTGGCATGATTTTCCAAGGGAGTGTCATAAGTCTTAGTTTTGGTTGTAAAACTAACTGTCCCATTACACATAAGGACCTTAACACTTGAGGAATCACCCTCATGGTGAGGATGACTTGCATTTCCCCCTTGCGGAGGGGTAGGATTTTGTGCAACCATTTGTTGTTGATGAGTTTGGAAAGGATCAATCAAGATTGTAGGTTGGGAGGTACCTTTCATAAATTTAGCGACTTCCTCATGATGGGGGAAGTCTTTCATGTAGTGGTCCTCTACACAAATTATGGAGGGAAACTTAGCTTTCATTTTTGATTGGTTATCATCAGTTTTTGTACTCTCATGTTGTTTAGAATAATTCTTGGATTTACCCTTGTTTTTCTTCTTACCTCTAGGTTGTTGAGATGAAGTGGATTGGACCATATTCAACTCAAAGATTTGTGTAGGAGAAGGATCATTTTTTAGCGTTGGTCATGGAACCAATCATTCCATTGACATGGGCTTTCGAAGCAAGTCTTGATGGATCATTCAATGGGAGAGGAACATAAGGTATCAAATCATAAAGTGTGTCGAACTGGAAATATAACAAGTCCAAATATTGAGCATGACTAATCGCTTTCTCCTTAGTGACAACACCTCCCATGGTGACATATCTAGCAATGGGTGGAAAAATTGACTTGGTAAACCAATCCGCCAGGAGTTGATTCGGAATGGTAGCTTTAATTAACCATCATCACCTCCTCCACTCATGAATATGATAAAAAAATGTGAGTGGATGTGGATTGTCTAAGAGAAGACAAAATATTTATACCTGTTTCATATCGAATCGACATTTGGAAATGTGTAAAAAATGCCATAGCTAAAGTATTAAATTCACCAAAGGAGTGGTGTGGCAGTTCAATATACCATTTGGTTGTCGAGCTTGTGAGACTTCTATGGAAAACTCTTAAATGAATGGAATCGTCCATCAAAAAGTTCAAATAAAACCAAATATGGAAGGTCATTATGTGGTTATTAGGGTCTTCTCTATGTTTTCTATCAAATTTTGGGATATTGGAAGGTAGTTTTGCAAGGATTGGGGGCCAAAACAGGGCATGCATTATGAGATCATTGGTCAAATGTGACTGATCAGTCAGATCTAATGTAGCCAATAATGGAAGTTGATGATTACTGTTATCGGATAAATCGGTAGGTGCGGACACTAACTGATCTCCCTAGATCCACCTAGATATAGAACAAAACACACCAAAACATGACGCTTTCCTTAAGTTTTAAATATTGAATTTACTAACTAAAGGGGGATAGGTGACATACCATTTAAATTTCGCTTCCTCTCGCTATCGCCATCCTAGCTTCATTCCAACTCTCATACAATGATGAACCTGCAAAATAATGCAACCAACCAAAGTGATATTAATAGCAGAAACTCAATATAAACCAATGTATGTGATCAAGGAATCATCCAATAAAACACAACAAGATTTATAGGAAAGAATCATATTACTGTATCATATTAAATATGAAAGAGAGATTACAACCATGGCCTTGATGTCATAAGGTCCCTTCCAACTGTCCTTTGTTCCCCACACACTTCTTGCTCCAAGGATTTTGAGACCATCGATTTGATAACTACTCAGAATCTATCTTGACAAAGAAAATCTCAAAGCCACTGAGATAACAATCCCAAGACAAAAACAACTTACCGCTTCTCCATGAGAGCTCCTCTCCTTTTATAAGTTGGAGAGGATAAGGTGAGGAGGTTAGGATGATCCCACTAAATCATGAAAGCGAGTAAGATCCAAACCATTCGGATGCCACCTCACCATGGAAGTTTCTCTTTCTAGAAGATTCGAGAAAACACTCATTTTTACCACGTGTAAGCATTCTCACACCCTGCCTATAGGGAAGACTGTGAACTCCTCGAAACCTAGCTATGATGTCACCTACAAGAATCAGGCATTCTCGCACCCTAGCTATAATGCATCCTGCAAACTTCCTTTTTTATAGGGTTTTTACAAAGGAAAATGCAACTTCTTTTCTCAAAAAAAGTTCTTCTCCCTTTTTTCTTCAGGAACTCAAGCCACTGGCCCCTCTGAAGACTAAAAATAGGTTTACATCATTAACGATCATAGGGATGATGAAAATAATGTGTAACAGAGAGCCCCCCAAAGTATGAAGTTAGAATAGAGTGATAGCTGAAATACTTTGTCGAGTGTGCATAGGGAACAAGGAATAGTCGGTTGGAAACCTACCAACAAACAAAGAAATACAGTAAAATAATATATCATCACTGAGGTAGGCATTCCCATACTCATAATACAAATGACTCAAAGCATAAATGTCGACATGTGAAGATCCATGTCAAGTAAGATAGGTCATGGCCACCAAACATACACTGTGGATCCATGCCGATATGACTCAAATATGAACATAGGCACCAAAAATACACTGTGGATCTATGTGTTAAAGTTTCAAATTTGAACATAGCCACCAGACATACAATGTGGATCTATGCAACAGTACACTGAATATACTCCAGTGCAACCTGGATCTGTTAGAAAATATCTAGGGTCTTCATCTTTGCCACTCTATAGTACGAATCTAACCATGTGAATACATGTGGTGAAGTCAAACATGGTAGAAACCACTCGATTACCGGTCATTAGTGTATACCGTTAACAAGTGCGAGGGAAATCACCATTAATGTAAATGACTCCCAAGGTACTCTGGTACAATCCAATGAATGTGAATCAATGAGTTGAGGTCAAACACTCGATGGAACCTTCTAATTAGAGGTCAATAATTAAAACCCACTATCAAAAGCAAGGAAACCTACCGTTGAGGCATGCAAGTTCCAAGGTACCAATTGGTTTCTAATTCTAATTCCTGGATAATGAGTTGAAGTTGATAGGAAAAGACTCATCACAGGAGGGCCTTAATGTATCCCACATCAATGACATGAAACAAGTAACAATATTTGATGTAGATCAGAGTAACAAGTGATTCAGGACTGACTCAGGGATGGCTGACGCAATAGAAGGCTTTCTAGGTTGAACTTCATTTTGAACATATTGATGAGACGACAATTGTCTTGGAAACATTGACTCAACAATAGGGATCATAGACCAATTTGTAATCTTATAAGGAGTATGATCAAGAGACGAGCAGATTTTCCAACCTAGACACAAGGTGAGTGAAAGGGTGTCATGTTCAAAAGTGACTCTTCCATGGAATACAGGTTTAGACACATTTCTTTCCCAATTTTTCCCCCACCATTTCTGGCAAGTACCTCTTTATTTTTACACAAACTTGAGGAGGATAACATATGCTTGTCAATTTAAGCTCATCCTTCTGATGAGTCCCTCGGAGTATGTTTAACGAACCCTAGGAAGGAGTGGTTCAGTCCCATATAGGCTTTTCAATGTTTGTTTTATGAGTCCAAAGAAATAAAACTCAGGGGTTTTTCATGTTTATAGAGTCTAAAAAACACTTAAAGAGAACTCTCTTAGTTCATTTTTTGTAAAGTAGTCTGATGAGACCAAAAAAGAGATAAACTATCACTCAACAGATGTTTTCTTCAAATACTTTAACAAGTGTGAAAAGAACAAGGTCGCTCGGCAATCTTTTCATGTTTAGAGAGTCTGAAAAGAGATTAAAGGAAACTCCAGTGGGTTCCTTTTTTGTATAACCTTTACGAGTCCAAAAAAGTGATAAAAGTATACTCAATTACATTCTCACGTATTTACGAGCACGAGAAAGAACAAAGACTAAGATCGGTAACTTATTCTTATGTATTTACGAGCATGAGAAAGAACAAAGACTAAGCTAGGGATTGTTTTCATTTTTACACAAGCTTTAAAACAAAACAAAATTATGGTTAGACCTGGTTTCATTTTTACACAAGCTTGAACCAAAGAAAACTATGCTTGGACCTGGTTTCAGTTTTACACAAGCTTGAACCAGAGGAAACTATGCTTGAGGTAAGTGGTTTCATTTTTACACAAGCTTGAACCATAGAAAACTATGCTTGGACTTCCCAACGCATAACACATGGATGGTTGGTACTTAGCCCCTAGCTTAAGAAGCTAGTGACTCAACTTTAGCATGAAGTATAGAGGCTGAGGGAAATGGCCCCCAACCTTCATTTCATCCAACTGTAAAGGAGAATGAAATGAAGCTTCAAATACTAGATGAAGGACTTGACTCAAATAGAGAGGGGGAAAAACTATCTCATTTTTTAATGAGCTTGGCAAAGAAACAAGAACTATGCTCATAACCTCTGTTTCATTTTTTAACGAGGTTGACACAGAGATGAAAAAACTATCCTCATAAGTGGTTTCATTTTTTAACGAGCTTGAAATCAAAAAATCATGCTCAAAGACCTTTGTTTCATTTTTTAACGATGTTGCCTCAGATACACAAAAACTATCCTCGGAGTCTCTCTTCTTGATCATGGATTCCAAGAGGACAACGCTCCAAAATGACACCATGTCAAGGGAAAAAACTCGGTCATGGCTTCCAAGAGGTCTTCACTGGAAGGAAGAAACACACTCTGGAAGGAAACCATGTCGAGGGTCACGACATGAGTAAAGAGATCATGCTCTAACAACCCTATCGAAGACATAACCATGTCAACTACTAGAACTAAGTCATCAGAAGTTGAAACCATGGGAGACATTGCCACATAATTGACCTGTGGTGGGGGCGATACCGTCTACATATAAGAACCATTTAGGGAGAAAATCCAGTCAGGGTCAATGAATGAAAGTTGATCAACAATCACAATTCTTCCATCGTGAGGGAAAGATATCACACGAAAAAGAGTGGACACAATAGATTTCATGGCATAGACATAATCCTGCCCAAGAAGTAAAGTGAAATCCAAGGAATCTTGGACTACCATGACATCAACAAAGATAGTGTTCCCTCCCAAAGTTACAGGAAATTGAGGAAAGGTCCCTAAAGGTTGACTAGTTCTTCTGTTAAAAGATAACAGATTTTGTGTAACCGGTGCAAGCGGAGGACAACCCAAAGCTTAACAAGCAAAAGAGGAAAAAATACTAACAGATTCACCTTCATCTATCAATGTCTAAGGAACATCTCAACCACAAAGCTATACTGTAATCTGGAAAGGAATGTGAGAGGGAAGACGAGGTCCAGTTAGCACACCCCAATAAAAATGGATGGCCTCATAAATTTGAGGGGGTTCAAGGGGAGAAGGAGGAATAGCCCCTGGCATGGTAGATTTTGTATCAACAAGAAAATCATTGGAAGTATTGGGTTTACTCTCTAGCAGGAGAGTAGGATCAACCGATGACGAGATCAGATCGACCACTTGGGTTGCATTCGCCAAGGGGAGAATGGGGTCAACAGATGGAAACGGATCGATCGCTTTGTTAACACTCTCTAAAGGGAGAGTGGGATCGACCGAGGATGGGATCGGATCGACCACTTTGTTAACTGGTTCAATTAAGGATGTGACTATATTGACCACTTGATCAACTGGACTGATCGATGGGGGAACCAGATTGATCATTCCATCAACTACAGGTGAGTTGAGAGAAATCTTGCGATAAGCAGCTGGAAGTTGAGGCTATGAAACAGTCATGTATTCCAGTAATTTCAAGGCTTTATCCATATGAGGGAAAAGGTGAGTGAGATGACTCCCTTTGCATAACATGCATGGGAACTTGACTTTACTTTTCTTCTTCCCAATAGTATCTTGACTAGTCAATGGGAAGTCATCATCATGTTGTTCAGAGGCTAACGACATAGGTTGGTGAGGATGTGTAGACCATGCTTCTATAACCTTGGATAGACCATGGCATTCCTTAAGAAGATGGCTACCTTTACAAAGCCTGCAAGGGTACTTGGGCTTATGAGTTGTTTGGGTGATACTGACATCATCAACACTCCTAGCATGATTAACAGTAATAGGTTGCTTTCCAACATATTTGACAGTGGTTGGAGATTTTGACCCTCGTTTATCTTTCTTCATCTTAATCTTTATTTTCTTCTTCTTATTATTCACCGGGTTACTAGATTCGGAACTTTCACTTAATGAAGAAGATGAAATAGAAGGCGACCTTGCAAGCAAAGAAGACGAAGACTACCTTACTGGTGAAGAAGGTGTGAAGGATCAACATGAGGTTGATGTTCTTGGGGGGGAAGTTCTTATGACTAAGCACTTACTACATTCGAGATTACCTAAGTCGAAAACAACCATACCAGTAATCCAATTGTGAGACCTGGAAGGCTCAAAGTAGCGATGTAAGGAGGACCAATGTTTCCATAAGAAGGAAAAACAAAAGGTTCCCCTGGAAAAGGGGTTCCTTCATTGGTCATTCCGAGAACTGACGCCATTAAAAAAGAGATCCAATTTAGAGTCTACTAGGGAAAACAAACAAAACACGCTAAAAATCTAGTAAGCAAGAAAGCAAAAAAACCTTCTCACAATGAACGCACTAGTTGGTGATGAAATCCAACATCACGAGAACAAAGTAAGAAGGGGATGAGATAGAGCGGGTGGAAAAGTTATGTTGATGACCTACTTAATGGACTTACACCCTAGTGCAAGCTCCCACACATAATCGTGGGTATACCCTGCAAGGAGCCCGAATGATTTTGGCCAACGTTGATTCCAGGTACCATGAAGACTTTCTCCTCCACAGACACCTTGTGTAAAGACCCTAAAGAGATAGGCCACTAAGGTTACCAATCACTACAGTGATTCCTGGGGAAACAATCAACAGTCTGATCCATGCGCAAGGGTAGGGTCTCTAGCCCAAAATCAGCTTGAAAGGCTTCCACTCATCATTGTGGGTATACCTCTCAAGCAACCCCCATAATACACACAACCTCTACACCAAGACCAACAAAGCAAGGTGAGTAACTCTGCCAGTCTCAATGTGACCTTATGATTGACCCTCGTGTTAGAAGGGCTTCCCAAGACAAAATGTAATAAGTGGATTTAACTACTCCCTAACTCAAGATTCTATGTTGGTTTGCAACTTTGGAAAGTTATCTTTCACACCTATTCCAAAGCCCTACAACTAATCTAATGTAGGTTTTCTACCAGTGAGATCGGAA
>CBVK0102153857.1:0-11709 GCA_900067695.1 Picea abies
TCCTCACTGTTGTCATCAATGACAAGCATTCACTGCATTCTGTCCACTGAATTTGCCAATAGTAGCCACCGAATTCTTTCGGAGTTAGGCTTGTTCCAAGCATACACCTCTCCTCCAATAAGTGATGACCCTTGGTTTGTTCTCTCTCTTTTTATTTTATAAGAGTTTCATAGTGAAAAGACTAAGTCATAGTATATATAGCATCTTGTTTTCATTATTCTTATTATAGTTCTTCCTCAAATAATCTTGCGGAGATAGGTTGGTTCTGTTTATAGTTCAAAGATGTCGACTCTTTCTGTTTGGTAGGTAATATGTTATATTTTCTTTTATTTATCTCCCTTGAAATGGATGGAGTCAACATCTTGTAGATTTACCAAAACCTCAACTTGTCCTTCTATTAGCATTGTCATCTCTCATTTGCGTGATACCTTGAATAATTTTACTTGGAGTCCTTTAGCATAAAATTTTCGTGTGCATCACGAAGCCATGTTATATTGACGAGCAGTGATTTATTTCCATCCTTTGAACACCATAGAGCGATGAATCTACTCTTATTATTGATTTTGTATATTTATTCGTTACAGTTTTGGTTCAGAACTGATTTAGACTTAACTCTTTAATCATGTTGATATGTTGTGTGAAAAGTCTATATTATTACTTTGGTTTCTTCTTACGACAAAGTTTGTACTGTTTTCAAGTTAAGGGTTTCACTATAAAACTTGTTATTGTCACTAATGATAGCAGGATATGGGGCAAGGATTCGAACCCATGCATTAAAAAGATAATTATCTTCCCGAAAGGGAAACATCGATTTAACTTTTATAGTCTTATTGCAATCTACTTTTCTTGGACACTTATTTCTCGAATAAAGACTAATGTTTACCATATTTGATTACTTGCAGGGTCTCCATCCATACAAGTATTTGATACCCGTCACTACCTCCTTCACAAAAGGTATTTGGGTTCCGAACCTCTCACATGTCAGCTAACTCTACAGGTTTCGCCATTGTCTAAGGAGATCATGATTTAACTAGCTCTGTTGTAACTAGTTTTGTGTCTACTGTAATTCCTTTTGGAGTAAGCCTTGGGTTCATTCTTCCATTAATCAAATAATGCCACTTCCTGTATAAGTATTGAGTCTATAAATAATTAAAGTGTCTGGTCAGCTATGTAATATACTTCTTTTCTTTTAATTATTGAAAGACAACCCTATTCGAATTCGCTCGAAAAGTTAATATGTGTCAAAGTAATTTTGTCCTTTAAATTCAAACATTGTACTCATTATTCATGCAACTCGACTCTATTCTATACCATTGGTCTATCCCATCATAGAAAGGAAAGAGTTTTCCATAGTTTAACAATAGATTTATTGGTATCTTTTGGCATATTGTATTCGATTTGAATTGAATGAAGTATATCAACTGTTTCTTTAACTAGAGTATTCCAACTCTTATGCAATTGAATTATAGTTATGGTTGTGTGTTTGTCAAAGATTTACCATATTCGGAGTATTGGAGAAATTTCTTATGAATATATACATGCATATAGTTATATATATGTATTTGTTTATGTAGACATTAGATTCTGTATTTCATTATCGTGCCTACCAATAGTAATTAGATATATACTTATTACATCTATCGTGGAGTTTTATTGACTCAGAGTGGATTAAATCCACACAAAGTGGCAGATAGCGTCCAGATTGCATTTATGAACCTGAATTTTCACTTGTCGAAAACACTTACTTCATATATATAGACTAGCTTCAATCTGTTCATGCTGAGATGTTTTACACCAGAAATTTCGATGTACAGGAAATACCTCTATTATAATGGAAATCCAATTATAGAACAAAAGTTACTTCCAAAATTTAATCACACAGATCCATTTGATTATTCTAGGAGGAAATCAAATAATTTCTAACTTCCGTATAGATTCTAATTCAATCATAAAGGGTTGCCCAGGAAATGATATTCAAAAAATGATTTATAAACTATTTTGTAGGAAACTGGACTGCACATATTCATATAATCGAAGAGTTTTCTCTCAGGTTATTGTATCCATACAATATTTAGTGATTATTATACATCTATAACCAATTCCCTCCACCGAGATAGAAATAATTCAATTTAGATACAACTCAAAACATTACAGTAGATATACGGTCATTCAAACAGATGCATTACAACAATTAGATGTAATAACTCAATTAGAGAAGGGAAGATTGCATATCTGAAACATCTCACAGGAAGACAAAAGGAACAACCATGTTCCTCCCAACCATAGAATAGGGCATCCAAACTAATTTCCCGATTCACCCCCTAGCCTAACCGTGAACCCATGAGGGTGAACTTGGAACCTCCTCCTCATAAATGTATTTCAATTTCAGCAGTCTCTTCTTGCCTCACACTCAATCAGTAGTGTCCATAACAACAAGAAAACCAGTATTATCTTTCCCAACATACTTGGCAACGTCCTGCCTCTTCACATATGCTATTTATCAAAACAATCCTTTTTGCCTAGGTCCTTTCCCTCTCTTGGGAATTTTCAAAGCTTTCTAAATACTTGATTTTTATGGGTTTCCAATGGCCAAATCCCTGATTTTCCACTTGTAACAATCAGTCCTGAGGTAGTTCCAACATGTTCCCCACTCATGGAGTCATTGTCAGTTGATTTTAACATACCTGTTCCATTTGTCCTCTTGCAATAAATATAAAATATTATGTTTTCATACAAGTTTCATACTCAAATAGTTAGTTGGGTCAAATCAGATCTCTGCCCAACAGTCATAATAATTAATTACAATTTACCAAATTCGAAATTCATAATTTCCATAAATGGCAAAAAAATTCCAAATTCGAATTTCCCAAAAACAAAATAATTTTTTTTTAACAATTTTTGAATTCAAAGATAATTTATTTCTGGGGATGTCACATCCTTTCCCCCTTCAATAAAACACTATCCTCAGTGTTCATTCCTTTCTTGGAATGGGATTGGATGAGATTTCCGTAAATCTCCTTCTAACTCCCAAGTGGCCTCCTCAGGACTAAAGTGCTTCCATTGCACCTTTACCTGAGCGACGACTCTATTCCGAAGTGTTATTTATCTCCAGTCCAGAATATGCGGGGGTTCCGCTTTGAACTTTCCTTTTGGTTACACTTGCACCAAATTCCAATCAATCATATGATTAGGGTCATGAACATATTTTTTCAATAAATAAACATGAAATACATTATGAAATTTTAGATTAGCTGGAAGTGCAAGTTGGTATGCTATGGGTCCAATTCGAGCTAGTATCTCGAAGGGCCCACAAAACCTAGGTGCCAACTTGGCACAGTTCCTGAGTTTTAGTGAAATTTTTCGGGCTTTGACTTTTAAGTAAACATGATTCCCCACTTGAAAATCCAAGTGTGTTATTTTTTGGTCCGCATAACTCTTCTTCTTGTCCTGTTCCTCTTTTAAGTTTCATTGTACCTTTCTTACCATATTCTCCATTTCTTGGAGCATATATGGTCCAACCATAAGTCTGTCAGCCAGGTTGTCCTAGCTAATTGGAGTCATACACTTTCTGTCATACAATACCTCGAAGGGTCTTAGCTTAGCCGAAGTTTGGTACCCATTGGTATATGCAAATTCTACCAGGTGTAGATAGTCTTCCCATTTGCTCGATTTTTTTCTTACATACATGAAGATCATATCTTCTACAATTTGGTTTGTCCTTTCAGTTTGTCCATATTTTTGTGGATGATAGCTCATACTGAAATTCAAATTGGTATTTATCCCTGCAAACAATTCCTTCCAAAAAGAGGATGTGAATTTTACGTCTCCATCTGAAATCACCATTTTAGGAATACCATGCAGTGTAAAAATTTCTTTCATAAATATTTCAGCAATGTTTATAGCTTTAAAAGTAGACTTTACTGGAATAAAGTGTGTAGACTTACTGAGTTGATCGATTACAACCATGATAGAGTCATTCTGTTTCTGTGTTTTGGGAAAACCTGTAATAAAGTCCAGCGATATGGTCTCCCATTTCCATTCTGGTACTGGTAATGGTTATAATAGGTCGATTAGATGCTGGTGTTCAGCCTTTACCTGCTGACAATCTTGGCACCTAGCTGAGTATTCTGTTGTTTCACCCTTCAAATTAGGCCAATAGAATAATTTCCTGAGTGTTGTTATCATTTTCTGGTATCTTGGATGACCAAAATATAGTTTCTTATGCACTTCATCAAGAACTGTTATATTCAAATCTGCTGAATCAGGTATATAAAGTTTGTTTTTAAATCGTAGTAACCCATTTTTATCGATACTCAGGTCTGGTTTGTCTGAGTTTGTTGTAGTGTCTTGTAATTCTACCACTAACTTAGTGTAATTTTCATCATTAATACCTACCGTCCTTATTCTCTGTTCCAGATTGCTTTCTTCCCTACTGACATTTATCTCAAATATCCCGTGGACTCTTCTGCTTAAAGAATCTACTACTTTATTTTCCTTACATTTGATATGTCTTACCTCAAATTCGAATTTGCTCAAAAAGGCTAGCCACCTTGCTTACCTTACATTAAGATCTGGTTGGTTAAACAGATATTTCACCCCACTATTATTTATCAATAGTAGAAACTTTCTGCCCATTATGTAGTGTTGCCACATTTTAAGGCATGTATTACTCCTACCAATTCTAAATCATGAGTGACGTAGTTTCGCTCATGCTCCTTTAACTTCCGGGGCTCATAGAAAATAACGTCTTTATTGAGTTAGGACACCACCTAGTCCTTCTTTACTCGCGTCGACATAGACCGTAAAGTCTTTATCTGGGTATTCTACCTTTAAAATGGGTGCGTTCATTAATAATTCCTTCAACTTATTAAAACTATCTTGGAACTTTTGCGACGAGTTAAACTTGGTCCCTTTCTTTTGTAACGATGTGATGGCATAGGCTATTTTGGAAAACCCCTCTATAAATATGCGATAATATCTGGTGATTCCCATGAATGAACGGATGTCTGCTACATCCTTTGGTACTGGCCATTCCATAATGTCTCTTACTTTCTCAGGGTCGACTACAATGCCCTCTGTAGAAATTACATGTCCTAGGTATTGTATCTTCTTCTGATAAAAATTGCACTTATCGAATTTAGCATACAGTTGGTTCTTCCTCAAAGTTTGCAGGATGATTATTAAGTGTTCTTCATGTTCTTCTTCTGTTTTTTAATATACCATATTAACATCAATAAAAACCAGCACAAATTTGTCCAAGTATTGACTAAAAATACTATTCACTAAGAACATGAATGTGGTTGGCACACTAGTGAGTCCGAAAGGTATAACCACAAATTCGTAATGTCCATATCTTGTTCGAAAAGTTGTCTTGCTTATGTCCTCATCTTTTATCCTAACTTAATGATATCCAGATCGCAAATCAAACTTCGAAAAGATCTTTGCCCCACCTACTTGGTCGAACAGATAGTTTATCCTAGGTAAGGGGTACTTGTTTTTAATAGTCACTTTGTTTAATTTTCTATACTCGATACATAGTCTTAGAGTACCGTCTTTCTTCTTCACAAAGAGGATGGGTTCTCCCCAAGGTGAAACACTCAGTTTGATATACTCTTTGTCCAATAACTCCTGCAGTTGTATTTTCAATTCTATCAATTCTGGTAAACTCATTCGATAAGGTGTTTTTGAGATAGGGGATGAACCAGGTAGTAGGTCTATGGAGTAGTCTTTTTCTCTTCTATGGGGTAAGTTAGGTATTTCATCAACAAATACATCTCTGAAATCGCATAAAACAACAAAGTCTTCCAAGTTAGGTTTGTCTTACTTTTCTAATAGGTTTGTTACTTGGATGGCATAAACTTGACATCCCTTTCTCATAAATTTCTTGAATTGCATCACTGAAACTCGTCTAACTGATACAGGTTTTGGTATACCTTGGGTTGTTCTAGTAGTGTCATAATCATCTTTATAGTTAAGTGTCTTTGTATAACAATCGAGTACTGCCTTGTGATTTTCCAACCAATCC
This sequence comes from Picea abies, assembly GCA_900067695.1. NCBI lineage: Eukaryota > Viridiplantae > Streptophyta > Pinopsida > Pinales > Pinaceae > Picea > Picea abies. The sequence continues at coordinate 6,026 of CBVK0102153857.1, forward strand.
ATTCTAATAATCATATCATAAGATCCTAGTGGTAGGATGTTTAGATTTGTTCATATGTTTTGACCATCTAAGATGAACTCAAAATCAGAAATAAAGTCAACTACTTTCCTTTTAGTTCTGGTACCTAGTTGTACCAGCCATGATTTTGCATGCTTTAGTTTCTTAAGTTTATTTGACTCTACTACACTAGGAGTAATATAACTTAACGTAGCTCCAGGTTCAATTAAAATAGAAATTTGAGTTTTATTGATTTTACCTTCGATTTCTATCATAGAGGACTGGTGGTCAGCTTGTCAACCATCTATGGCTACATTTATCCGATGCAGCCTTCTACCCACATCACCCACCGTCGAGGCTTCCTACAAGTTATAAACATCAGTTTTGTTGCTGAAATTAAATGTGGGCAATTCCTCCTTAGGTGAGGTTCTCCACATTCCCATCACTTTGAGGATTCGCGGGGGCTATCCCCAAACTTCTTCATTCCTAGAATTATCAGTTTACCATTGCCTTGCGTATTCAGATGGTTGGAGTGAAAATATTTTCTCAGAAATATTTTTGCTGCATTCCGATAAGGAGTTAGCTGGTATCCCTTCTTCTGTTGGTTCATTCGATCTTGTGTCTTATCCTTCCAGGCTTTGGAAAACTCTACCCATTTTTTGTACTTGTCGTAGCACATTCGTTCTTTCCTGAATACTTCACTCAAGGACTTGGGGTTGTCGAACTCAATTCTGTCCCTGTAGGGTTGTGGTAAACAACTTAAAAATCGTTGGATTTTCACCTTATCCTCCTAAATGTAAGGTATTAACCTTAGTAATTCTAGGAATTTATTTATAAGGTCCTCCATTGTCATCTATCCAATTCTTAACTCATAAATTTTTTTTTTTTTCCTTTCATAGTAGCTTTCAGATAGGTATTGTTTCTTGAAATATTTCTTAAAGTCATACCATTCCATATGTTTCTCCTTTAGGCCCTTGGCAAATTTCAAGTCCTGCCACCAAATATAAGCCTTCCATTTCAGATTGCATATGGCCATTCTGACCTTCATATTGTTGAAGTAGTTATATATCTGGAAGTATTTTTTGATGTCCAAGAACCATGCCTCATCTTCTTCTCTTGTTCTAGATTCTCCATCAAAGGTAGCTGGTTTAATTTTCTTGAATTCTCCTTCAAGGTGGTATACTGGTTTTCTCTTTCTGTCTTTTTTTGTTTTTTCCTCAGCTGAAGGTGTACCTTCAGACAAACTGTCTCCTTTTTCTGTTTCAGGTCCAAAGTTCTTAGAATCCCTCTTGCTAACTTCTTCGTCATTATTATCATCCTTTGGGATTTTCTTTGTCACTATATTGTGCAACAAGACTTCATTTATTTCCTGTTGTTCTTGTTGAGATTTCTTCAGTTTTTCATTGTCATCTTTGAAAACCTATAGTTTGACAATGATATTCCTCATTCTTTCTGTACTTCAATAGGTGAGCTTCCGTCACTATTCTGTCTCTGATTTTCAGGAAGTCTTTGTTCAAGATTTCCATCGATTTTGATTTCCCCGTCATCCTATGATGCCATGATTAACACAAAACATAAAAGGTTTTCTATTTGTAACAATGAAGGTTTATTAGTTTTGCAAAAGTAAAAAAATATGCCAAGAATTTAATGTGGCCCTGTTCAAGGCCCAGTGTTGTAAATTTTTCTCTAATACCATATGTAATGATCCTCATATTTACGACAATTTTTTTTTTTTTTGTTTAAACAGTTTCATGGTGGAAAAGGGGTTCTCGTCATGCAACTCTGTTATCGATTGGTTAGGAAATTCTGTAATAAAACTTTACTTTAAAGTTCTATTATAAAGTCCTTGATACAAACTCTTAGTTCTCTACATACCACAAGATTTCCTATTCGTGACATGTGTAGAAGGTTATGAGGAAAGGTTTCCCAGATTATTGGTAAACCCCCCTACGTATACCTATAGGCTACACATATAAGACTATTTTCACAGTACATGATGTAACTCATTTTTAAAATAACACAAGACTTCAAGTTCATGCACATATCCACCTGTGGTGTTATGGCATGAAGCCTTAATTAGTTCTTAATCATAATAGACATAGGGGTTGGGTTTTCTCTTACACCAGACAACTAACCTAACTACCAAGTCCTGGTTATTTTGTAGTTCTTTAGAATCGGTGGTTGATTGAATGAAAGTATGAGATCCAAAGGCCAGTGGGATGTTGACAACTAGGATCTAATTGTTGTATCAGATATACAGAGAGGGTGAAAAAATGGTTTAACTCGAGTCATGATGGTGTCCCATCGAAACCTTATTTAAGTGAACGAGATGGATTACTTTCATAAAATTTAAAGTTTTGTAACTTCATTTAAGGTCATCCTATGAATCCCTTTGTAGTTACTAGCTCCATACCCAAGGTGTCATATTCACTCTGCTAATGTCACATGGAAATCTTCCCTACATTTACTACGAGGTGGCAAGGCACCACTTAGGGTTAGAATATTTTTACCGCTTTGTCATTCCTGAGTTTTCAGGAAGAGGTTCGGCATACCCCAATTTCAGAGGTGAAGACTATTATGAGTGAAGGCAGTTCCTCCAGGGTGTAACTATCGGCGTGGCCCTAGGCCTTGGTAAGTTCTTTAAACACAATACCGAGATAGATAAACAACAAGGAGATGTAAATATTTGGAAATAATGTTAGGTGTTCTATTGTTCTGTCAGTTTCTGCAGTGTTTCCCTCTTGTCTGTTGTGTTCTTCCTTGCGGCAATTTTTCTGCAAAACTTTCAAAAATTCACCCCGTTGTCCTGCGAAAATGATTTCCTCCCTTGGATTTTCGATATCCATTCTTGGTTAGGTGTTTGGGATCCCTCTGTAGTAGCCACCAGTGTCTTTCGGATTTAGTGTTGTTCGAAGCATACGCCTCTCCTCCAATAAGTGATGACCCTTGGGTTTTTCTCTCTCTTTTTATTTTATAAAAGTTTCACAGTGAAAATCCTAAGTCATAGTATATATACCAGCTTGTTTTCATTATTCTTATTATCACTCTTCCTCAAATAATCTTTCGGAGATAGGTTGGTTCTGTTTATAGTTAAATTATGTCACCTCTTTCTATTTGGTAGGTAATATGTTATATTTCTTTTATTTAGCTCCCCTGAAATGGATGGAGTCACCATCCTGTAGATTTACCAAACCCTTAGTTGGTCCTTTGATTACCATTGTCATCTCTCATTTCCGTGATACCTTGAATAATTTTACTGGGAGTCCTGTAGCATAAACTTTATATGTTCATCACGAAGCCATGTCATCTTGACGGGTGGTGATTTATTTCCGTCCTTTGAACACCATAGCGCGATGACTCTGCTCTTACTGTTTATTTTGTATATTTATTTGTTACAGTTTTATTTCATAATTGATTTAGACTTAAATCTTTAATCGTCTCGATATATTTTGTGAAAAGTCTATATTATCACTCTGGTTTCTTCTTATGGAAAAATTTGTAATGTTTTCAAGTTAAAGGTTTCATTATAAAACATGTTATTGTCACTAATGATGGGCCTTGTTGTTGCGAGGACCCATCAGAGATGGTACTACGTACTCCTCCCTTGGCCCGAACATCTAAAAAGATAGTAGGCAATGGAGAAAGGATTTGAACCCATGCATTAACAATATAAGTATCTTCCTAAAAGGGAAACATCGATTTAACTTTTATAGTATTATTGCAATCTACTTTTCTTGGATACTTATTTCTGGAATAAAGACTAATGTTTACTGGATTTGATTACTTGTAGGGTCTCCATCCATACAAGTCTCGGATACCCATCACTTCCTCCTGCACAAAATGTATTCGAGTTTCAAACTTCTCGCACCTCGGCTAACTCTACAGGTTCTACCATCGTCCAAGGAGATCATGATTCAACTAGCTCTATTGTAACTAGTTTTGTGTCTAGTGTAATGCCTGTTGGAGTAAACCCTTGGGGTCATTCTTCCATTAATGGCATAACCTCAGTTCCTGTATAAGTACTGAGTCTGTAAATAATTAAAGAGTCTGGTCAACTATGTAATATACTTCTTTTCTTTAATTATTGAAAGACAAGCCTATTTGAATTCACTTGAAAAGTTTATCTGTGTCAAAGTAATTATGTCCTTTAAATTAGAACACTTTACTCATTATTCATGCAACTCGACTCTATTCTATACCATTGGTCTATCCCGTCATAGAAAGGAAAGAGTTTTCCATAGTTTAAGAATGGATTTACTCATATCTTTCAGCCTGCTGTATTTGATTTAAATTGAATGAAGTATATCGGTTGTTTCTTTAACTAGAGTATCCCAACTCTTATGCAATTGAATTATAGTTATGGTTGTGTGTTTGTCAAAGATTTATCATATTCAAAGTATCGGAGAAATTTCTTATGAATACATACATTCATATAGTTATATATATATATATATATATGTATTTGTTTATGTAGACATTAGATTATGTATTTCATTATCATGCCTACCAATAGTAATTAGATCTATACTTATGACATATCTATCATAGAATTTTATTGACTCAAAGTGGCTTAAATATACACAAAGTGGCAGATAGCATCTAGATTGCATTTATGAACCTGAATTTGCACTTGTCGAAAATACTTACTTCATATATATAGACTAGTTTCAATCTGTTCATGCCTAGATGTTTTACACCAGAAATTTTGATGTACAGGAAATACCTCTATTATAATGGAAATCCAATTACAAAACAAAAATTACTTCCAGAATTTAATAACACAATTCCATTTGATTATTCTAGGAGGAAATCAAATAATTTCTAACTTTCGTGCAGATTCTAATTCAATCATAAAGGGCTGCCCAAGAAATGATTTTTAGAAAATGATTTATAAACTATTTTGTAGGAAAATGGAGTGCACATATTCATATAATTGAGAAGTTTTCGCGCAGGTTATTGTATCCATACAGACTTTAATGATTACGCTACATCTATAACTAAATCCCTCCACCAATATATAAATAATTCAATTTAGATACAGATCAAAACATTACAGAATATATACGGTCATTCAAACAGATGCAATACAACAATTAGATGTAATCACTCAATTAGAGAAGGGAAGATTGCATATCTGAAACAACTCGCATGAAGAAAAAAGGAACAGCCACGTTCCTCCCAACCATAGAATAGGGCAACCAAACTACTTGCCCAATTCAACCCCTAGCCTGACCATGAACCCATGAGGGGCGAACTTGAAACCTCCTCCTCAGAAATGTCTTTCAATTTCATCAGTCTCTTCTTGCCTCACACTCAAGCAGTAGTGCCCATAATAGAAAGAAAACCAATAGTATATTTCCCAACATACTTGGCAGTGTCCTGCCTCCTCACATATGCTATTTATCAAAACAATCCTTTTTGCCTAGATCCTTTCCCTCTCTTGGGAATTTTTGAAGCTTTCTAAATCCTTGATTTTCAGGGCTTCCAATGGACAAATCCCTGATTTTCCACTTGTAAAAATCAGCCCTGAGGTAATTCCAACATGTTCCCCACTCATGGAGTCATGGTCAGTTGATTTTAACATGGTTGTTCCATTTGTCCTCCTGCAATAAATATAAAATATTATGTTTTCATACAAGTGTCATAGTCAAATAGTTAGTTGGGTCAAATCAGATCTCTGCCCAACA
>CBVK0102153866.1:0-16157 GCA_900067695.1 Picea abies
TTTGTGTAATGTTTGTATTTTCCATTGTATCTTTTCTGTTCTTTTACTGAAATTTGTTTTCCAATAAATACTATACAAGGTTAAAATCTACATTGAGAAGGTGTGTGATGGAGCATGAACAACCCATGGTTCTAGAAATTCTCATGAAGGTATAGTTGGAGGACACTATGTAGGAAAGGATATTGTGCATAAGGTATTGCATGTAGGTCTATGGTGGCCAACAATTCATAAGGATGCAAAATAATATTTCCAGAACTTTGATGTATGTTAGAGAGTTGCCAAACCCAATAGGAGGGATGAGATTCCCCTAAGACACCAAGTAACTCTTAAGGTATTTGACAAGTGGGAAATATATTTTGTCGGACCTATTAATCCACCAACAAGAAGTTCAGGAGAAACAAACATCATCATTGTGACATAATATTTAACCATATGGGTAGAATCAACACAAGTCAAGGATTGCAGTGCAATGGCAACAACACAATTCTTATTTGAGCAAGTGATTAAAGGATTCATATGTCCCATGATTTTGATGAGTGACCAAGGCACCCATTTTATTAATATTACCATCCATTCTATGACTGAGGAATTTGAAGTATATCACCAAAAGAGTACACCATATCATCCTTAGGTAAATGGGATAGTAGAAGCTTTCAAAAAGATTTTGGAGAATGCCTTGACAAATATTTGTACTGTGAACATAGATTATTGGGATTTAAAAATACCAATAGTATTATGGGCATACCTAAGTACATGAAAGAATTTTACATGACATAAACCCTTCAAATTAGTGTATGGAAAAGAAGCAGTGGTGCCATTAGAATTTTTGGTACCCAATCTGCGTGTGGAAACAATAAAAAATATGACAGAAAGAGGCACAGTACAATAAAGTTTAAGTCAACTTATGGAATTGGAAGAAGACATGATTCTGGAAGGATTCCACCAAGAGGTGCAAAAAGTAAGGGACAAATCCTGGCATGATAGAAACATAAAGAAGAAGATATTTAAGGAGGGGGATCTAGTTCTCCTCTATGATAGAAATTTTTTGAAATATCCTAGTAAGTTAAGAATGCATTGGCTAGGGCCATATGAAGTGAAGTATGTCATAGATGGATGATTTGTGCAGCTAAAGGACTTGACATGAACATAAATGCAAGGAATGGTGAATGGTAGTCAGTTGAAATTGTATAGGTACAACCTACCTACTAACTCTTAATAGTTGCAACACAACAAGGAAGCCATGTGTATAATGTACTATAGTAGAAATTAGGAAAGCAAGCTTGTGAAAAGACATAAAAAAAATAGAAAAAGGAATACAAAAATAGAAAAATGAAGAAAAAGAAAAAAATAAGTGAATCAGGAATGACATCGTGCAACAATCGATGCAACAAAATTTGGAAGACTGTGCACAGGAAAATTGGACACTATGCAGAGGACCGAAAAAAGTGAAAACTACGAGAGAATATTAATGATCGAGTCTATAAAAAGGGAAACACATGGGAAAGTTCAATAGTTAGTGATGTTTTAGTGAATACAGAGCTGAAGAGTGCAACCTAGGTGAAATTGTGTGAGGCAGATAACAATTGACCACTCAACATACAACATGACACCTCTGAAGGTTGGTGTCTTGGGGAAATACAACATACAACATGACACCTCTGAAGGTTGGTGTCTTGGGGAAATATTTTAGGGTTACTTGATAGTCTAGAATAAGGAAGGAAAGTATGAAAAAAACCGAGAATGTTGTAGAATTGGAATATTTCACAACCTCGATGACAAAATCAATCATCCCAACTAAGGTAGAGGAAGAAACATCGATGACTCCACAAGTCGAAATGGGTTAGAGCTCCGAAAACCCAAATGGAAGTGCAAACCCTAACCCAGAAACACCTACAGAACCTAAGGAAATGAAGGGACAACAAAATGGATGTGTCGCAAAGTAGGTGTTAGTCGAGGATATTAGAAACCATCCAAATATTGAAGGAGAGGAAGAAGAAATGAAAAAAATAGTGGAAGAAGTCCACCCAGTCGTTGGCCATCAAAAAAAGGTACCAGATGCAGTATAGATCACACTCCCTTTCATCCTGGATGTTGTGGTCACAATGGAATATATGTTAAGAAAGGTGCCAAAGATAAGATATGTTGACCACGATGTGAAATACACAACAAATTTCCCAGACCTTGCATAGGAAAATTATTTGGAGTACACGAGGGAGATAGGNTGCATAGGAAAATTATTTGGAGTACACGAGGGAGATAGGACCCCTAGGAAGACCCATCTTGGAGCCTGTGTAGTGGATTACAGGGCTATATAATTCGGGTATCATGAACCTATTGTATATACCACATTTCAGGCATGGTAAGAATATGGGACTGTGTGTGAAGTAATTATTGTCCGGGGTACATGGAGGTATCTTGTGGATGGATCAACCAGTCCCCGTTGATGTTTTTTTTATTTCCAATATTACAGGGTTCCCCACTATTGGAACACAACCTAATGAGTACCTAGAGAATAAAGAATGAGAAAAGGAAATTGTTGAGATAGTGAAAGAGCAATTTGGAACAAACAGGGCGAACCCAGGTATCATCGTAAAAGACATCAAGGACGTTGCGACAAGGTTTTCCATAAAGATAATGGCTTGAAAATTATTGAGGAAGTGTATGAAGGAGGAGGACCCAACAAGATTCATAGTAGTATCCACACAATGTGCAAAAGGAGTGATGTTTATTTGGGCTCCATACCTATTAAATCAGTTTTTGATTGACTGCAGGGATGTGAAGGATAATGGAACTGAGTTCCATTACTTCGAATGTGTATGGTCCTTGTTCACCATCAAAGGCTAGATCCTAACGTTGTTGTTACCCCAAGAAGCTTCTCAGGCTGAGAAAGCAGTTGCTGAAACCTTCTCGAGAAAGCTTTAGATAACCTGGATATAATTAATTTGAAAACAAGGAAGATGATATTTGAGTATGGAGAATACATAGTTATTGCACCATTGGATCCCTCAGAAGGAGGAGGGTATGTGGAACCTATGTCAGATAATATTATTACAGAAGATGTGAATAAACTATATAGGACTACCATGCACAAAGAAGATTATATCAACCCAACTGCAAATCACATGCTCATTTGGAGGAGTATTAGTTCTTATGATTCAGACTCTGACACAAGACTGGAAAACTAGAAACATCGATTACATGAATTATCTACCAGAAGATGTTCCAGAATGATGTGCACATTGAGATGGGTTGGTATAGAGGTAAGAGAACCACCCAATTTTTATGGATTAAACAATTTAGAAGAATTTTTGTTGAAATTTGAGATAGAATTTATGGAGAATCAGATATTACCAACACTAGATGTTTCTTTAAAAGCCACACCTGGAAGATGGTGGGGTACACACAAGGAAAATATCAACAATTGGTTCCAGGGAAAAAGGTTACTGCGCATCAGATTTGGCGCAGAGCAGGAACACAAATATGAGGAGAAATATGAAGGATTTGGACAAACCCAAGAGCATGTATATAAGTGCATAGTTCAGTGGATATTAGTACCACCAGAAGAATGGCCACACCATTTTATTCACACACTTGAAGGCATTTTGAAGAACTGGTACATAGAACATGAACATTGCAAAGAAACTACCAATTGGGAGAAAATACAACAGAGCTTTGTAGTTACATTTTCCTTTGAACACGACAGTCCAAAAATGGATACAGTGTTGAAAGTGGTAAGAGATAGGATATTTGAAGAACCATAGTTTGAAATAATTCCATCATCTCAGAGGCAGGCTAGACAGACAGTCAAATAATTGCTACACTATTATCATGTAGTAGAAGCAGAGGAACCTGAAGAAGATAATCTGCGCAATATCCAGATCCCAAAAGTGCAAGGTGAAAGAGAAGTAGAAGGTCCCAAGATGGACTCAGAATATTATGTCACACCTCTAAATATTAAGAAGGTCAAAATTGGAACCACAGATAACCCGAATATGCATAGTATTGGAGATTATTGGGATCATTAGACAGTAGAGAGGATCACAAAATTACTGTGTGAGTACAGTGACTTATTTCCAACAACATTTTCATATATGAAGGGGCTAGCAAGAGAGATAGGAGAGATGAATATCCCATTGAAACTAGAAGCATGACTTATCATACATAGGCCGCACAGATTGAATTCAATATACAAAGAGAAGGTAAAGATATAAATTGACACGATGTTAGAAGTTGGTGTTATAGAACATGTAGAAGAGTCAAAATGGATCAATCCTATGGTGGTGTAAGAAAAGAAGAAAGGAGGGATCGATATTTGTGTAGATTTGAGAAGGTTGAATGATGCTTTCCTACATGATTCCTTTCCTACCCCATTCATAGATGAATTTTGCAAAACGTAGGGGGTAAATAAGCTTATTCTTTTATAGATGAATTTTTAGGTTATCATCAGATAAGGATTGCACCAAAAGATAGACACAAGACAACATTTGATATAGAGTGGGGCTCATTTCAGTAGATAGTTGTGCCATTTGGATTGAAGAATGCACCAACCATTTTTTCAAGGGTAGTCATAACATCTTTCAAGGAATTTATTCACAAATTTTTGGAGGTTTACTTGGATGACTGGACAATGTTCAGTTTGCTGAAAGATCATGTTGCAATATTAAGGATGATGTTGGACAGATGAAGATAGTTTCAAATCTCATTAAATATTAAGAAGTGCATTTTCATCGCACCCTTTGGCATTCTATTAGGACATGTGGTGTGTAAACAAGGTATAATGGTTGTTATTGTCAAAATTTTTTTCATAGTTAACTTACCACCACCAAAGTCAGTGCACTAGTTGAAGAGTACATTGGGCCATAGAAGGTATTTCCAAAAATTCATCAGGGGATATGCATAGATTACTACGCCAATGCAGAAGTTGTTGAAGAAGGATACAAAGTACCAATGGAATGATGAATTCTATAAGAGTCTGGATATTTTGAAGGAGAAGATGGTTATTGCACCGATTTTAGTATTTCTAGATTGGGCTAAATAATTTCATGTGCATGTAGATGCATCTGCAATAGTATTAACAGAGCCAGGAGAAAGTGATATAGATTACCCTATTTCCTTTGCAAGAAGAAATATTTCATATTTAGAACATAACTAGAACACTACTGGAATAGAAGGATTAGAAATGGTGTATGCTTTGCAGAAATACAAACATTACTTATTGGGACAACAATTTTGATGTTTACATATCATTCATCTTTGAGATACTTAGTTAATAAGCCAATGTTGTGGGGGAGGATATGCGGATGGATGTTATTATTTCAGGAATTTGACTTTGAAGTTGTGGTGAAGATTGGAAAATTTAATGGAGGACCTAATCACTTATCCAGGATAACAAATGGAGAAGAGCCCAGTATCTTGGAAGACAACTTTCCAGATGTACAATTGTTTTCAGTACAAATTATAGATGAATATTTTGCTGACATTATTGAGTTTTTTAGTACAAGATTTGCAACAAGAGAATTTACAACTGCATAGAAGAAAAATTTGGTGGTCATAGCTGGCAATTATTAGTTGATTACAGGCCATTTATACAAACTTGGAGCATATAAAATCTTGAGGAGAGGTGTGATGGAGCATGAAAGACCCATTATTTTGGCAGAATCACATGAAGGAATTACAGGAGGACACTACATAGGAAAAGCTACTGTGCAAAAGGTATTAGACAGAGGATTATGGTGGCACACAGTTCATAAGGATTCAAAGGAATACTGTTAGAAGTGTGATGTTTGTCAAAGAGTTGGGAAGCCATCTAGGAGGAATGAGATGCCACTGAGACCACAGGTTACTTTACAAGTGTTGAATAAACGAGAAATAGATTTTGAAGGTCCAATTAATCCACCAACAAGAAGATCAAGTGTCAGATATATTATTACAGTAGTGGAATAATTGACCAGATGGGCAGAGGAAACACTAGTAAAGGATTGCAGCGAAGATACCGCAACATGTTTTTTATTTGAGCATGTAGTGACAAGATTTGGATGTCCAAGGATACTCATGAGTGATCAGGTAACCCACTTCATCAAAAATGCAATGGAGGAAATGATTGAAGAGTTTAATATATACCACCAGAAGAGTAATCCTTACCACCCTCAAGCAAATGGAACAATGGAAGCCTTCAACAAGATTTTGGAGAATGCTTTGAAAAAAATTTGTGACGTGAAAAAAGATGATTGGGATTTGAAGGTACCAACACTACTTTGGTCTTATAGGACTATCTGTAAGAAATTAACAGGACAAACTCCCTTTATATTGGTATACAGACATGAGGCAATAGTTCCCTTAGATGATTTAATACCAAGTATGAACATTACAACAATCACAACCATGGCAAAAAATGATGCAACATAGGAAAGATTGGCTCAACTGATGGAATTAGAAGAAGACAGAATCATGGAAGGTTTTAATAAAGAGGTTCATAAATAAAGGATAAAGCATGGAATGACATACATTTCAAGAAGAAGAAGTTTAAGGAAGGAGATCTAGTTCTCCTTTACGACAATAAGTAATTGCATCACCTAGGGAAGCTCAGAATGCATTAGCTAGGGCCATATTAGATAAAGTCTATCACAAATGGAGTTGTTGTACAACTCCAAGACTTAACAAAAAAGGAAGTGCAAGGAATGGTGAATGGTATTCAACTAAAACTATATAGGGAGATTCGAGCTATTAACCCTCCATAGTTGTAGCATAGTAAGTATACTTGTACATATTGTAAATAGTAGGAGATAAAAAAAGAAAAAGGAAGATAAAAACAAAAAAATAAAAAAATAAGTAATTAGGAGGAATAAGTGATTCAGGAATGACATCGCACAACAACTAGAAAAAATTTGGAAGACTATGCATAGGAAAAGTTAGACACTACACAAATGACCGGAAAAGTGAAAAGAAAGACAAAACATTAATGATCGGGTCTATAAAAAGGGAAACACATGGGCACTTTCAACACTTAGTGATTTTTCAGTGAATAGAGAGTTGAAGAGCAGAACCTAGGAGAAATCATGTGAGGAATATAACAATTAACCACTAAGCATATAACATGACACCCCCAAAGTTTGGTGGCCTAGGGAGATATGTTAGGGTTACTCGATAGTCCGAAAGAAGGAAGGAAAGAATGACAGAGTCTGAGGATGTTGTATAATTGGAAAACATCACAAGCTCGAGGACAGAGTCGATCAGCCCAAACAAGGTAGAGGAAGAGACATCAATGACTGCATAAGCATAAATGGGTCAGAGATTAGAAAATCCCAATGGCAACACAAACCCTAACCCAAAAAAACTTGCAGAACCTGAGGGAATGAAGGGACAACAATAGAGACATGTCGCAGAGGAGGTTTTGGTCGAGGATACTACAACCTAGCTGAAGATCGAAGGAGAGGAAGAAGCAATAATAGAAAAAGTGGGATAAAACCACCCATCCGTTGGCCATAAAAGGAAGGCACTAGATGAAACAGAGATAAAACTACCTTACATCCTAAATTCCATGGTCACAATGGAAGACATGCTAGGGAAGGTGTCGAAGCTGAGATACACTGACCACAATGTTAAATATGTGGCGGAGTTTCCAGACCTTGTGCATGAGACTTATTTGGAGGACAAGGGGGATATATTACCCCTAGGTAAACCTATCTTGGATCCCATGCAGTGGATCACAAGGCTATATAATTCTGGTATCATGAACCTCCTGGATATACCGCATTTTGGGTGCGGTAAAAATGTGGGACTATGTGTGAAACAATTATTATCCAGGGTACATGGAGGTATCCTGTGGATGAATAGGCCATTCCCCATTGAAATTTATTTGATTTCTAATATTATAGGGTTTCCCATTAGTGAAACACAACTCAAAGATTACTTGGAGAATAAAGAACGAGAAAATGAAATTGCAGAGGAAGTGAAAGCGTAGTTTGGAACAAATAGGGGGAACCAGGGTATAGTCATAAAATACATCAATGACTCCACGACGAGGTTTTATAGAAATATATGGCTTGAAAATTGTTTAGGAAGTGCAAAAAGGAAGAGGTCCTAGTAGGAGTCATAAAAGTAGCCACGCAATGCGCAAAAGGAGTGGTGTTTAGCTGGGTTCTATACTTTTTAAATTAATTTTTGATTGACTGCAGGGATGTGAAGGATAATGGAACTGAGTTCCATTATTCTTAGTTCCTCATACTCATAGATTTGGTAGGTTGGCAGGAACCAAAGTTCTCAAGGTTTGTAGATAGGCATGGGAAGTGCTACGTCGCAATATATGAAACGATCTAGAAAGATAAGGACAATACGAATCAACAAGCAAACAACGTAGTATTTTCCATGTTCTGGAATAAATGTAACAAAAAAAACAAATGTGTGGAGGATTCCTATTGAGGTGGTCCATGATAATGAAGAGACTTCCAGGTTTAAGGAATCCAAACATAAAATGTGGATCAAGGACACAAGTGACTCAAAAAAAAAGTGGTTGGAAATGAAATAATGTGCATCAATGGAAGAGGTCGACTGGATTTTCAAAGACTGGCTTGTACATTGGATAGTTCCCACGATAAAAAAAAAGAATCCAAACCAAAGGATCAAGAAGAGGAAGACACATTGAAGAAGAAAATTATTCGAGGTGACAACACTAGAAAGGCCACAGAGCATGCTCAAGCATCAAGAAGCATCACAACAACAAAAAATCCTAGGAATAAAGAAACTGTGTCAAGGGAAGTAGTCAAGGGTGATGAAAATAATGGAGAGACCTCTTAGCCCAAAGAGGAGGATAGTCAAGGGTGATGAAAATAATGGAGAGACCTCTTAGCCCAAAGAGGAGGATGCACAGAAGAAGAAGACTAGGGAAAAACCCTTGCAGACAAAGATAACTGCAACATAGGAGGAGGAAACATGAAAGTAAATGAAATACCATAAGAAGCCTCATGTAATACAATTATAGAGGATGATGTCAAGTTAGTGGCAGACAAAGTCGAAGAAAGGGGAGATGTCATAGGTGCATCATAGGAACAAAGGGAGGATATCATGTCTAAGTTGGTTGAATTCCACGATACTCTACAAAGGATGCAGATTCCTGCAGTGAAACAATTTACAGTGCAACAAATAAAGAAGACACATCAAGCACCAACACAAAATGAATAGGAAGAAACAATTCAGATAGTGGTGAAGGGTAATGACACCTTCAAGTTCACACAATAGATGATGAGAATCAATGAGGAGACAACATAGAAGCCATTTTTGGACATAGAACAACTTTAGACAATTCTAGTGCAAATACCTACAAAGGAACTATACAGACTACAAGCAAGTGTGATGCAAGAAGTCCAATCTAGATCCCACACATATGCTACTAACTTGGAAGTTAGCAGGGAGGTTACATAAGTGTTACAAATTACTTGTGATCAGTTGACCCTGGAGAAGGAGGAGTATAAGAGACATGCAGACAAATTAGAAAAGGGACTAACAAAATTCTATAGCAACATCCCAGGCTACACACAAGAGCCAAAAGTCACACCAAAGGGAATGTCTTAGAGGATTTCATAGCTCATGAAGAAATACAAATAGGATATCATGGGGCTCACATAAAAATTGAATCCTACTACACCCCCATAATTCATATATCAAAGAAAGCGGGAGGTTATTGCACACATCGACAATACTGTGCAGGAAGATGAGGAAATAGAAGAAGTATATAACAAGACTGCTCAAATTTGAAACAACGTGGAAGAAGATGAGAAAATACAACAACTCAACCAAAATAAAGAGAAGATAACTACATAAATTCAGTTCTTAAAGAAACAGTAGAAGGAAATGGCCATTTTAGAGAGGATGAGGAGTGTTCAGGATATGAAGAACTTGTAGGAAGAGATGAAGGATGCACATGAGGACAAACAAGAAAGATAGGCTCAACTGGAGCCATTACAGTAGGAAGCAGAGTGGATGATAGAAAAATTGAAAGAAGATAAGGAGAAAGTAGAGCAAGTACATGCAGAATGTAGAGCAATGCTGGCAGAGCAATTACAATGTAGAGTGTGGAAAAGCTAGTAGATCAGACAAAGTGTTCTAGGAATTGTAACTAGACATATAGAATGTAAATTAAGGCTGAGTGACTTGGGATGTGCCACATGGAAATTTTGGGGACCTGTTGGCACATGCCTATTGAGGGAGAGAAAATCATATTTTTGGGTGAAGGCCTATTTTGGGAGAGAAAATCCTATTTTTTTGCGTAGGCCTATTTTAGGAAAAAATCCTATTTTTGGAGTGCGCTCCATATGTGGCAGAAAAGAAACATGCAAAAGATGAAGGAAACAAATAATGCATAAGATGAAGGAAAAACAACATGAGAAATATGGAGAAACGCAGTGTGGCACACATGCAAACAAACCTAGCCATGTGAGGGTTAGGGTTTGGGATATGAATGTAATGGTTATAAGCCAATAGAATAATATAAATAAATGCCTAGAAGGTCTAGTAGAGAGATGTTGGTTGTTGGTTGTTTGTGGTTCGTTGGTTGGTTGTTAAAGCAGATATAGGTTTTGTCTGAATAAGCTAGTTTTTAAGGGTTAGATCATAGGCTATGGAGTCTATTGTGGCATAGTTTTCCTCACGGATGAATCTCATCCTACTGTTTGATTGTAAACCTGAAGAAAGTAATGTGCCCAACGTAGATTTTGCAGAATGATGAATAAAAGAGTAGAAGACACAAATATTTGTGGATGTAGCCCCGCTAGGGGGAGGGGGGTGAACCACGATAAATCTACTATTTTTATGTGTATGAATGGTTGTTTTACTGTTATGCGGTTTATTAGTTAAATAATGAATGGTTAACTTAGACTATGACACCATGCATGCATAGTTTGATTAATGAATGAATACTAGGGTTATATGCATGGATAATAATAATGATGCATGAGGAAAAGGAACATAATATAGTCCCAATCCCTTACCTAACCACAAACACCTAAGTATTTCACTCCCCCATAATCTATGTTGGGTGATACAGCATTGTGCACCCTATCCACATCCTTTCCTTCTGGTTTACCATGAGGGCCGATAGTTTGAGGGTTTTGTTGGAAACCTTTCAGATCAGAACCTTGGTCAACCCAAGAATCCAACACATTCCATATTGTTGAGGGTTCCTAAATCCATTTAACTCAACAATAGGAACCAAACCTGCCACCGAGGCCCAATTAGACTTTGCGAAATTTAATGGTGGAATGGATCTCCAGATCTATGTGATCCATCCAGTTAATCAATGGGCTTTATGTAGTGATCTACAAGATATCTTCTCGCGAAAAATCCTCTTTCATTTTGAACATTCTCTTTTTGTGTTTTTCTCTTATAGGTGGGTCTGATACAAGATATGTGATGGTATAAACCAACTAGGTAACAAAGGGGAGAATGCCTAACTATTGAAGAAGGATGAGCTCAGGATAACCCTCGTACTCAAGCACGTAGACAATGATTTTTACACTTACAACAAGCCTAGTACTAATACATTAACATGTTAGTGTTCTAATTATTGACTGAGATACAATTATTAGACAAAGACATACATGCAAAAAATGATGGCAAGAAAAATAGTTTCCTTAGCTCTGATCATTGATCACACATTAACACGACGATTTACTTTTCATCCTTAGAGACAAGAACTATAAAAATATTGAATCAGATAACTTATCAATAGATTCAGAGGCTTTTACTTGTTACAACATCCATTCATGAAATAAAATCCGAAATAATTATTCCTCGGATCCAATCACACATGCTTTTGATGAAAAACAAACATAAACTTGTCTTTGGTCCTAAACATGACTTCTTAATTAAGGTAGCTCCGAAATAGTTCTTTACAAATCCAAAAATGAGGGTCTTTGAAAAAACCATTGACCCTTAAACATACAAAAAATGCATATTTATTAGAGTTGCAGAGGCTCTCATCCATCTGGGATTGAGACTTAACTCTACATTAAAATTTGTAGAATGACTAATTAGCTTGACTGAAACACTAATGAAGTACAACAATGTATACTTCAGACTTGAATTAATAAAAAAGAGTGGGTCTTATCACACGTAGAAGACCACTTATTAATTTAATCTAAAATGGTTCTGGAATTGATTAACACCACTTATTAATTTAATCTAAAATGGTTCTGGAATTGATTAACTAAAAATTTCTACTGTCTCTAAGACTAAATAGATGCATGAACTAGATGAAATGTAATTGTGGTAGAAACTGATTCGAAGTGACAGAGATGAGTTTTTCATTGATCATCGTGTGCAGGTGCACTGTTGGAGGCCACTGGAGACAACTAGATGTGCAACGTGAAAATCTCCCGGAGTGACACGGTGACCTAGCGTCATATAAGGACGTGATTATGGAAGTTGTTGAGGGTGGTTTCGGTCAACACCGCTCTGACCCCCGCATTACACCAAAATATTCCACATACGCATAAGCTATACCATGGTTTCAATTGAGGGAATGCTCTGGAAAATTAACGTTCGAGAATTTTTCATCCCCGCAATGAAGTGTGACCATCGATCATGTTGCAATCTGCGATCTGGGTAACCCTGCTATTTTAGTGCCCCTACTAAAGTTTCCATCTATCTTNCANGCCTGCTATTTTAGTGCCCCTACTAAAGTTTCCATCTATCTGCCATATTAGAACCTCCCTATCCATACTTATCGATGGTGCAAATTTCTTAGAGCTCAGGATATTTTGAATGCGAATCACGAATACCTCTCGAAGTGACATTCTTTCGAAGTGATGTGGCAGTCTCTGGTCACTTCGACACTTTGGAGTTCAAGAGCTTCTGAATGTTGTTCTTGGAAATCCCCCCAAAGGAGGATCTCTAAAATTTTATGTGGCGGCTAGATGTCATATCTCTAAGGTGTCATGGAAATAAGGGTGACACGTGTCACGTGGAAATGGGAAAATGATGCAACCAAATGACCTAGAATGAGTTCCACACATCATGAATAATGAGTGTGCCACATGTCTTGAATGATGAGTGTGCCACATGTCTTGACTGATGGTTGGCACGTGATTCGACACTTGGGATTTGGGAGTTTTTTATTGTGAAGCATGAAGTTCTCTTAGAGTATTGCAGGACTAGAGTGATGTGGTTGTCTCTCATTACTTCGACATTTCGGTAGTTCGACATTCAGGAGTTTCTAGATGTAAAGCATGAAAATATCCCGAAGTGATTAGCCAATGTTGATCAATAATTAACTCGATATTAAGCCATGTTTAACATTAAATACTTCGGGAGTTTGAAACTTCAGCGATCGAAACAATGACAAGTTCGAATGCTCGAACACTGAAGTCATGGAGTGATTTTCCTAATGCCTTATGTTAAACCCCGCGTGATTCTGGACCCCGGGATGGATGAGAGATGTTGATCTGATCATCCTGTTGTATCTTTACTGTTGAAACATTACCCTGTTTGTTTGACAATCAAGGCTCGAAAATGACCACTCTGAATTGTTGTGTTTTGTCCATGGGGGTTTCCTCTGCATACAAAAAGGCTCGTTCGACTTGTTGTGAGTGAGAGTTTGACACTTTTGCAATTTGGGGGTTCGGAGAACTTTGATTTCTTTGATTTGGAATTCCATAGACTGATAAACTCCCATAGTGATGTGGCATCCTGACGTCATATCATTGACATCTCACAGAAATAAGGGTGACACGTGTCTCTTGAAATAGTACAGATGACGGATCTAAATATGGTTTAAATGAGTGCCACATGTCATGATGAGAAATTTCCACACGTCTCAACCGATGGACATCACATGTATCCGTCTCTTTGGAACTTCATCTCTTCGTCTCTTTGTCACTTTGGTGATCTACTCTTATCTCGAAGTAAAAATTCCCAGATGGTTGATCTCCCAGATCTGACGTGGCATTCTGATGTCATATTTTTGACGTGTCACAAAAAGAAGGGTGACACGTGTCACCCAAAAATGGACGGATGATGTAACCAAAGATGTCTAAAATAAGTGCCATTCTCTTAACTGATGAATTCCTCGTGGATCCAGTGTTTCGACATTAGGGAGTTTTGAGTGCTAAGTGTGGAGATCTCCAGGATGGTTGGTCTTGCGAAGCAGTGTGATGGTTCAGCATTCGAGAGTTTTTTTAGGAAAATATGAGCTCGGACGTTTCAGCGTTGAAGTCATGGAGTAAAGTTTTTGTAACTCTACGATTAAACCTCGTGCGATTTTGAGACTCCGCATGCACGGGAGTCATTGATATGCATCGATTGTTAGATCTTCATCATTCAAGACTTGACCTATCTATTTGGCTTTAAATCTAATCCTGAAATGGATTGCTCCGAACTGTTACATCTTTCTTTTGGAATCTTACTGTGCATACAAAGTACTTGGTGTCTTGGATGTCTCCCGTGGACAAAAAAAAACAACTTGGTGGACCTGCTACATGCTCAATTAATGGAAAACATGATGATAAGTATTTCAAACCAAATCACGACATGCAATTATCCTTAAAGAAAACATAAACACTTTGCACAAAGAATCGATCAAGAAATATAATGATGAAAAACCAAGTCATTTAGTAATGGGAAATTGACTCAACCAACCAAAGAAGAATGATTTTCAAGAAGGTATAGGGAAAATGAGGTGGGAGGGGCATGAGGAGTGTTTCATTTCGACGTTGGGGATTTTTCTTTAAACATACATCCCTGGTTACAATGTCTTATCCTGTCGATGACAAAAATGTATCAAGGATCGGTGATTGACGATTAGTGCAACTGCGCGACCACTTTACCTTGTTGGATTGTTTTCGATGCCTAACACAGGTGCGTCATTCATGATGTTAATTTATGATTCTTATTTGGAAAGTCAAGCTCTTTTAGAAACAATGTTTTTTTTAACAAGTACAAACACATTCGATTTGATCAATAAGAGTTATGAAAATGAAACAAAATAATCCACCCCCCAAAGTGAAATCGATTTAGACAATAAAAGAAAAAAGTGGTACCCAAAAAGTGATAAAATTGATAAGTCTTTTTAGGGTGTGTTGACTTCTCAACAAATGGTGACTTATTAGGAGAAAGAAAAATATTTGTTCCTACCTCAGGCTCCGCTGATGCAAAATATGATTAAGAACTCAACTGGTTTTTATCACAGCCTCTTTTATCCTTGCTTTTGAAATTCCCTAGTTGGTGCATCTGGGCATGCCTATGGGGTTTTAACCTTTATTCCACCTTTGTTTCCTATAACCCTGACCCACGCCCTCTTTGACAAGATTCGAGTAAAGAATTCACTGGAACCAGGCCCTTTAGTTATCATCATTCACTTGCTACAGTGTTGCTCCGCTTCCAGTGAGTGTCCATAGCCTCAACAGAGTCACCCCTACGTCATAGACCTTGCTCCACTGCCAAGGAGCGTCCATAGACCCAACAAAGTTATATTCATACCCTCTTCTATTGTGCACTCATTTGACATAATTGATTTTATTTCGGTATAATTCCCTGAGCGAGTGGGAGAGGAGGACGCTTGTTATTTGCAAAATGATATGTTTAAGGTGAATTTTTTGCTAGCTCTATTTTGAGGTACATGTATTCCTTTCCATCTTACCTCCTTTCCCTTCAGGTTTTACCACACCACCAGGAAGACACTTCATCACTTTTCCAAGGTTGTTCATATGCACAAGTTAGATAGAAAACTTTGTTAAAACAACTGCAAGTCTCCCAACACTTCTTGTGTTGTATGTAAGCGATGAGTCAGGAAAAAATTTTGTCATATCGCATGAATTGAGGTCAACCAATGTCTTGCTAAACACAAACTTCAAAAGAGCAGAATTACTATAACAAGAAATAGAAAACAAAAATTCACTCCGCAATTAGCCTACCTAAAAACAAAACATCATGAAAACACACATATTTGTTTTTTAATGAAAATATTGTTTTAGGGCTTGTCCATTCACCAGGAGGGCGTCAGGTCCCCCCCTCAGGTTTTGCAACCTATACATGCCTACCCCAATTTTCTCAGTTACCTGAAAAGGTCTGAGCCACAGATTTTGAAAAATTGAATGTTTCCCCTTCGGTTCATTTTCCCTATCCCATTTTAGGACTAAGTCTCCTACTTCAAAATTCTTCTCTTTGGC
>CBVK0102153867.1:0-11551 GCA_900067695.1 Picea abies
AAGAACATCAGAGTTGAATATGTGGGCACAAAAGAACAAGTGGCAAACATATTTACAAAACCACTTCTAAAGAAAGATTTTGAGTATTTTCGCCAAAGACTAGGAGTAATTTCTACTCCAAAATGAATGATTTTGAATGTTTGTATTATATGTCTTAGATTTACATGAGGAAGCACCATAAAGAGGAAATTTTATGTTGGGGGATTAGTTTTAGGAAGATGTTAGTTAAGGGGAGTATCCCCAAGGATAGTTCAGTTAGGGGGAGCAACCCCGAATGGAAAGATACATTTTCCATTGATGAAAAAGGGGGAGATATTTATCAGATGCAAAGGAAAATGATTGGAGAAATAGAAAAGAGGCATGGTTCCAGGGGGATTGTTGGCCCTCGACCAAGTTTTGAGAGAACATTGGTCATGTTTGACCACTTTTGGGACTTCAATAGGATGGTCGAAGATGGAGCACCCAAGCAGAGCTGAAATCGCTGGTTTTCACTTGTTTTGCAGGATTTTTTGTCTTTTCAGGGTTTATGTAACGGGTATGGGATGTCGACCCATGGTTTTACCCATGTTTAGGCCCTTTTTGTAATGTATAAATAGATAGCTAAGCGATGTAAGAATGAGTTACTAGTGATCAGCTTAGTGCAAGAAGTTGTAAGTGTTAGCTATGTGCAAAGACTTGTATTTAGCTTAGTGCAAGAGAATGTAAGTTTCTTTGTGCACAAACATTGTATGTAAGGCTTTGTGTTATTGAGGAGTTGGCTCTCTACATTGACTTGATTTTTGGGAAGGTGGATTTGGCACACTGTGTGCAAATCACCTGTCCTTTTCGGATTTGGCTTTGTGGCTTTGTGCATAGGAGCAGAGGAATGTAAGAAGATTGAATACTAATAAAGAAGAAGAAGAATTTGGTGGATGTAGCCCCACACTGGTGTGAACCACATATATCCCGTGTTGATGTGCTTTCTGTGATGTTGTCGATTTTTTTTATATGATTATTTGCTTAGTGTTGTTCTTATAACATATAAATGCATATGATGTTGTTTCTTAGTACTTAATGATGTGAATGAATACTAGATATGAGATGATGCTATGTTATAAATGATTGGATGTGCTTAATCTTGATTACTACTATGCTAATATGTAATAAGGGTTTAATCCACGATGTGGATAAAGTTCAAAAACTAATGCATGTTATTGGATAAGTGTTATGTAAAGTGTTGTAATCATAGATCTATGTCCCAACTCGATTGTAGACACTTGAGTCCTGCAACCCCCCCTTCCTCTACCTCGGATGAGACTTCATATGCTTCACAGGTGTTTCCAAAAGGGTTGGTAGTTAGTGTTTTGTTGGTGCATTGTTGAAGCATTGAACTCTGGGTCTGCCCCTATGCCCAAAAATGGTTCAATTGTTGGGACCTAGAACTGTGATTGCTGAGAACTGAAGAAAGGAGAAAGCTCAGTGTGTAGTATTCTACTTGACTTACGAAGCTCTGTGCTAAGAAAGGAACCAGATCTGAAGAAAAGAGGTAAGATCTTAAAGATTTGTGCTCTGGTAAAGGTAAGATAATTGGAAATGTTTTCTTCGAAAGTATGAATCTAGTTATGTTTGATAGATTTTTTCCTAGTATGAAAACTAGGGCATAACTAGAAGAAAGAATTGATATGAATAAATTTGATAGAAATAGAGAAAGATATGTTATTCCTATGCATAGAAATAATTTCTAGACTAATAAGTGGATGCAGGAACCTAGAAAGATTTTTTGCAGATTGCATGGTTAGCAATGTGATCCCAGTGCGCAATACAGGAAAGTTTGGGGATCATTTAAAAGAAAGAGAGGATTGACACTGTGTTATAATTGCAAAATACTGGGACATATCACTAAGAAGTTCCTTGGTACAGGTCCTATTTGTCTTTGTTGTAAAGATATTGAGGATTTCCCTTGAATGATTGCCAAATTTGGAAAGATGAACATGCGATAAGAAAACTATGAAGAAGGTCAAAATGCTAAGGATATGTTAGAAATATAGAAAGAATCATAGACTATGTTATTGCAGCTGAAAGAAACACTGAATGATCACAAAGACATCAGTTTACCTGAGATTTTAAAAGAGAAACAATGAATAGAAACAAGAATAAGAGACTTTGACATAGACTGTGTCTTGGCTGAGGAAACATAAGGGAATATTATGCCAGAAAGCACTTGGGAAATCTTGGAAAAACTTGCTATGGATCCTTCATTGGGAAGGATAGGATTGTTTAAAGGAAAGATGATAACCCTATGTGGAAGAATTACTAATGTACCTATGATTTCTCGTGACACATCGATCGAAGAATAATTTGAATTCATTAATTTTGTTGAGAACAACACCCCTTTTGCACTTTTGTTAGGAAAGAATTGGATTGAGAAGGACCATATCATAAGGAAAGGATAGAAGAAAGATACAGAACAAAAAAATCAAGAGTTAAGGGACTTCATAGATAGAAAGATCAAGCGACTAATGCAAGAACAAGAGGATAAGTCAAAGCAATAGAGGGCCAGAGAATTAGTTGTCGAAGTTGAAAGAACACAATAAGGATTAAAGAACCTATCAATGCAAGAAAGAAGTGCATTCACCCTGGAAATAGTAAGGATAAGAGGTCTTTGAACCCTTTGGAAGACCCCCAGAAGTATGAAGTTACTACGCTAAGAGACGATAAGAATAAGAATGGAAAGAGGAACCTAGAGACTCAAATCAAAGGAAAGAAGGCCAGGAATCTCAGTAAGAAGAAAGCCAAATTAGAAAAATTGCAGGAAGTTCCAGAAAAGACTTCACAGAAAGCAGGCTTGCAAAACTTGAACTTTGCTGGAATAGTAGAACAACGCAGAATGGGACTTCGCCACGACAAAACTATATGACCATTGTAGGCATCC
This sequence comes from Picea abies, assembly GCA_900067695.1. NCBI lineage: Eukaryota > Viridiplantae > Streptophyta > Pinopsida > Pinales > Pinaceae > Picea > Picea abies. The sequence goes on from CBVK0102153867.1 coordinate 2,912, forward strand.
CGACCATTAGAATGACTCTCTAGAACAACTAGAAACCTAGTTATTGCTGGAAAGATCGTCATTGGACCGTTGAGACCATGCCATAATGGATGGATTAATATTGATTGACACATTCATACTCGTTGGAGGAATCTTTTATGACGTTGCCTATTTAATCCGTCGAATGTTGTGCCAGGACCACTTTTTGCAAACTGAGGTATTCGAACTAACAGAGAATTGATTGCATAATGCACTGTGTTGTCTAGACCTCATCGTCCATTTGATTACCTTGTCTATTCGTTCGCCTACCCAAAATCCTCGAGTACAAGTGTGAATGTCGGGAAAGCATAACATAGTAGACAAGTCCATGGAGGAGATTCTTGTAGATCTCATGACTGAGAAATTTATGTCTGTAGGAATACAGGAATCGTTTACTGGTGGATTGTAAGAATCCCCATTGATTAGACAACGTTCTAGCCACACTGCTGAGAAATGAAGCAAACACCGCGATGATATGGATAATGCAAAGCAGATATCGTCAGTCTTGCCAGACTATATCCCACCTTTGATTGGCACTGTAAACCGTGACAGTGTCCCATGTGAGTTCGAATACACGTTGATCACTATGTACCTCTTGAAGGGGATACACGTAGTTGGACCTTAGTTGGGACTGATCCTAGCTCTCAAGATCAGTGACTTCAACCTCAGAGACTAAAAGAACCATGTGATGCTTGCATAGCATAGGTACATTATGAAGATGACTGGGAAGAATCCCAAGATAGTTCCCCGACCATGGATTAAAGAGCTCACATGTTCCACGATCTTGAACGTGATGAACATCCCCCACTTCGATCGACATCAGGAGGTTAACGCTTGCGTTAAAATCCTCTTGTTGTGCTATCATGGAGGGAATATGTGGCTTGACATCCATGTGACTATCGATCCAACATTGATCCACTTCATCACTGGATTAAGCATGCAGGGACCGGACCCTCACAAGTTCTACCCAGGAAATACGTCAGATCGCTCCTTGACCCACCGTATCAAGGAGGCCTGTGGCGATGTAAAGAAGGGAAAGTGAGGCTACAAGGTAGCCTCCATCCAGGATGGTGCAGTGTGCCTAGCTTGTCAGCTTATCAATGGTAAGATCGTCTGAAAGAACTGTCCGACACAGGTCACAGGGTTCATAGTTGACCTTGCACGGAAGTGTGTCGAAGGAATGTAGATGCATTGGTCAAGTTACCTCATCAACAAGTTGGAAAAGGATTTACATGAAGCGTAAGACCAAGGGTAAAAGATTCATTTCAGTTGGCATCTAATATTGATCGCATTTGTCACCTGGAAAATACTATAAGGAGAAACCTTCCTGGAAGTTGAGTCATCAGAACCATTGGTCGCGAGGCTCGCCACCCTGTGGTACAAGAGTGATATGATGAAGCAATGACATTTGAATGTCGTCTTCCATACCTACTACTTACAACTAAAGCACGCCATTGAATCATTCCCCTGAATGACACTGAATACACTCCATCAGTACAGGCCACTAGAAAAGTTCTGCATAGACCGACACTTCATCTACATCACTGCACACAAGGATGAAAGTAAGGATAAGTTGTAGTCTTACTATAAATTGACCGATGAAGACATGTAAGAGATCACTAAGGAATGGCTAGCAGAATTCCTTGTGCTAGTGGAAGATGCATAACTTTTTGATCATGACATCATCAAAAGTCCATTGGTCACCTGGGTCGAACATGATGGACAGAGAAGCAAAAAAAGAAAAAAAAAAAGGAGGAAGCTCGGGACATAGAAAGTGATGAGAAGGATAACGGATCAGAGGAAACTGTGCCTGACTCACCTGCAGAAGGAGGAGGAGATGAAGTGAACCAATAATAAGGAGGGAAAGAAGGATACAAGAAATATGAAGGAGAAGTGACACTATCGAAGGAACCCCTCACCACAAAAAAAAGTATCATAAAAGAGGAAGGTTTCCCCAGAGAAACCTTCGGCTAGAAAGAAGGCCCATGCCAACAAGCCTCATTCGAAGAATGTGCTCATAGTGGATGATATTGATCTCATCATCACATCTATAGAGGGTGCTTCAGATGACATCTTATAGGGACTGGGAGCAAAGTAGGATTCGATGTATGACAGAATAGAGAAGGATCTCAAGGACATCCAACAAGCTATCCATTCGAGTCGCTCAATGCCTACTGTGCCATCTTCAGCAGAGAGTGTAGAATTGGGGGATGAGCCCACCCAATAGAGAAGGTTAGTAGATGCGACAAAATATAGACTTCATGAACCCAAGAAGAAAAGGAGAAGGCCATAGAGGCCTTAAAGTAAGAAAAGGAGGAGGTCCTAGAACAATTGCGAGTTGTGCAGAAGGAGAAAAGTGAAATTCAGGCGGAGTTTGAGGAGAACAAAGAGAAGATACAGGAAGAAAAATACCAACTGCTCACAGAGCAGATTTCAATCAAAGAAGTAGTAGTTAGAGAAATTTTCTCTATGCCAGGCTTGGCATAGGAGGAACCAGAGTCAACTGAGATGCAAGTGGGGAAGCTCGTCGAAGCCATTCAATAGCTTCAAGCAATAATAATGGAACTAGAAATCCAAGAAGTGTCGAGCACTCCACAAGAAGTGTGTGATCAGAGGGAAGAATATTCCAGGAATGCAATAGAACTAATTAGGGAATTGGCCTCAGAGTGTAAACAATTAAGTGATCGAAGTGAGTAGAACTACGAGTGCCATGTAGAAGATCCGGAGTTGAAAAAATTGGAAGCACACCTCCAGGAGGCGAAGAAACATGCATCCATTGTGCAAGAACATATGAAGTTGCTTACTATCATTGAGAAGATGAAGAGGTCACATGAATGACATGCAGTCTAGCAGCAAGTCACTTCCATCTAGAGCAGAGTCATGGAGGTGACACAAAAACTACAGGAAGTGCAGGATGAATCCTACACGCTTTTTGAAGAGATCGAAGGACGAGGCTCACAACTGGAACAAGTGGTCATAATAGTGTAATAGCGCTTGGAAGGGCCTATCACCGAGAAATTAATTTAGTAGTTCGTCGAGAAGGAGGCTCAGGCGAAGAAGAAAGTCAAGGTAGCTCGAGCTAAGCTCGAGGACTTCGAAGCATTATTTCCTAGATCGGAGTGACTCAGGACGAGTCACATGTGAGTGTTGGGGGATTTTTGGCCCTCAACCAAGTTTGAGAGAAAATTGGTTGTTTTTTACCATTTCTGGGACTTCGAAAGGCTAGTCAAAGATGAAGCGCCCAAGAGAAGCAGATATCGCATGATCTCACTTGTTTTGTGGGTTTTGTGGGTTATTAGGGTTTATGTAACAGGTATTGGATGTCGGCCCATGGGCTTAACCATGTCTAGGAATCATTGTAAATGTATAAATAGATAGCTAAGCGATGTAAGAAAGGGTATGTGTAAGTGTTAGCTGTGTGCAAAGACTTGTAATTGTCTTAGTGCGAGAGAATGTAAGTTTTTTTGTGCACAGACAGTATATGTAAGGCTTTGTGTTATCAAGGAGTTGGCTCAGTGCGTTGACTTGATTTTGAGAAAGGTGGATCTAGTGCATTGTGTGAAGATCACCTATCCAATGTGAAGCTAAGCTCTATGGCTTTGTGCACATGAGCAGATGAATTTAATGATATCGAAGAATAATAAAGAAGAATAAGAGTTGGTGGATGTAGCCCCACAATGGGGTGAACCACCTATATCTTGTGTTGATGTTCTTTGTGCAAATTTGCTTATTTTTTTTATGTGTTTATCTTCTTAGTGCACTAATCTTTATATATGTTAGTTATATGTATGGATGCTTAGAGATCTATTGATGGTAAACAAATGCTAGATTTGAACAGTTGGAAGTGTGTGATCTGCTCATTACTGCGTTGTTCTATATTTAGGGTTTAATCTATGATGTGAATGGGATTTGTGAACTAATTCATATTGATAGCCTAAGTGCTCTGTTAAGTGTTGTAATCACAGATCTGTGTCCCAAATAGGTTGTAGACACCTGAGTCCTACAGCCCCCCTACCTCTATCTCTAGTGAGACTTCATCTACTTCGCAGGTGTTGTCGAAAGGGCTGATAGTTAGGGTTTTGTTGGTGCGTTGTTGAAGCATTGAACCCTGGGTTTTCCCCTGTGCCAACACTTATCTCTTAACCCATTTATCAATTTTTATATCTAGATCAAATTCTTAGACTACTTTTATCTAGTTTCCTCTTCTTTCCCTCATCTCTTATTGAGTGAATAGGGATCAGACTATAGGGTGAGGCACGATGAATTTGGTATGGTTCTTTAGGATGTAATATCTGAAGTGTTTCATTTCCTTGTATACTTCATAAGCCTTCTTTTCTATAGCAGGGTAATTTAATTCGTCCCCTTAGAGATTAGTGCTCATAAATGAGTCTGGGGCCTCGTTTTTTTCATCATCCTTCTGAGTCAATATTGCAGCTTACGATTAGTTAGAGGAAAAAGTATAGAGGAAGAAATCTTGTCTAAAGGAGGGGCTTTGCAACACTGGAGCTTGAGATATTTCATCCTTAATATTGTTGAAAGAAAATTTTCGTTGATCATCCCACTTAAATTCAACATCTTTTTTGATCATTTTTTGCAAGGGTTTGATAGTTTCAACAAAATCGTGGGTGAACTTCCTCACAAAATTGATTTTCCCAAAGAAAGATTGCATAGCCTTTTGGTTGTGGGGTAATGGAAGCTGAGATACAACCCTAATTTGCTCTGGGTCTATGTGAATTATTGCTTGAGATATAATATGACCTAGTAGTTTACCTTCCTCGACACCAAAGATCATTTTATTAGGGTTTAAGGATATACCACATTTCCTACACCTTTCAAAAATCTAGGTTAAGTTTTGGATGTGATATTCTCTGTTCTTCGAATACACAATCGCGTCATCCAAATAAACTACTACACATCTATTGATTAGTCCCTGAAACGCTATGTCCATGGAACTTTGGAAGGTTTCCCCATCATTGATTAACCCAAAATCCATGTGTTTATAAGTGAAGGTTCCCCACTTGGTTTAGAAGGTAGTTTTCAAACGGTCTTCCTCTGAAACTAGAACTTGGTTGTAACCTAAAAACTCGTCTAGAAGAGAGAAACTATTAGAGTTAGACATGGTCTACAAAAGTTTCTCCATTGGTGGGACTAGGTAGTTGTCCTTTTCTAAAGTTTTGTTGAGGTTTCTGAAATCTACACATAGGCGGATCTCCCTAGACGTTTTCCTCACAGGAACCAAATTTTCTACCCATGCAGAGTGTCTAAACTAGAATATAATATTAGCATATAATAATTTATTTAACTCCTAAAACATGAGAGGCTACAGGGAAGGGTGGTACTTCCAGAACTTTTGCTGGAAGGGTTTCACTCTTGGCTATAACGAGATTGTGTGTTGAATGATACGAGTATCATAATTTTTCAGATCTCGGTAAGACTGTGCAAAGATATCTTGATATTGTCTGAAAAGTTTGAGATATGCCTTCCTTTCCTCTTTAGAAATTGTCTTGCTGAGATTTACATTCTTGGGGTTTTCCATGATTCCTAGATTAAAAGTTTCATACATGGGACAAGAACTCCCTGTCTTTGTGTTCGTTGATCCTTTGAATCTTTCCCTTAAGTCAAAAAGGTTTTCTAAATTGGCCACCCCTTCGGTATCATGTGAGACCTTGGTTTGTCATTTAGTTGATCTGTATGAGGATCAGTTTCTGCTAATTGCTCCTGAAATACTTCATCGTCAATAGACAATTCCTTAAAATTATCCTGATTGGTCAAAAATTTTATGATCTGTTCATCTCCTTCAAAGACCTTCCAATTAGAAATATTGTTTTTAGAGTATCTCCACAGTGAACCAGGATGCTTCTTAGTCTTCTAGAGGTGATGGCCTTGAGGCAATGATGGCCATAGAGTTAGAAAGAGTGTTATTTGTTCTGGGGATTACTGTAATGTTGGAGGCTTAAAAATGTTGTATTAGTCTGTGCACTTCCTGTTGGTAATTCCTCAGGTGGGGAGAGTTGCAATGTATAGTGTTCCTTACTTGTCTAGTGATGATTTCAGAATCTTTGAAAACCTTCAATTCTTTAATGTTTAATTCTATGTATTTCTTTAGCCCTTGTACTAGACATTCATACTCGATAGTGTTGTTTTTGCACTAAAATTGTAGTCTATAGGACAGGAAATTTTGTTTACCTTTTGGATCAATGAGGATGCACCCCGCTCTCGACCCTTCTTGTGGCTTAGACCCATCAAAGTACAAGTTTTAGAGTTGTGTATGAAAACCATTAGTTTCTTTTTCCCTACCAGTTTCATCCTTTCCTCTTATCTGCTCAGTGGTTTTAAATAGAGGTTCTTGACAAAAGAGGATTTCTTCTACCGTCGTCAACAAATTTTCTTAAAAAGTAATTTCGGAGTTTTGAGTAAGAGGGACATTTGATGAGAGGGAGGAAAGATTCCTGAAATCCGAGTTACAGAAATAATTGCCTAATACAGGTAAATCTAATGAGGAGGGTTCGTTGAGGGTTTCTAGGTTGGTGACAATATGTTTAAGATATATTTCCCTGTTGATCTTGATCATATTTGTGTGTCCCTTTAATCGAAACCAAAGGTGAGCCCAGTCTATACTAAAGTATCCATTTTACTTCTTAGACCAATCTTGGCTAAGTAAAATTCCATAAGCTTCTGGGATATCTACTACGATGATTTCAATCACCCAAACAAATTTACGGTATGTCACCATTCTGATCATTACATCTTTGATCTCCCCCATAACCTTCACCTGGCTTCTGTCTAGTTGTATCACATATTTATCACTTTTGAGAGAGACTATGTTTAATTTATTTCATATAGACAATGGCATAACATTAGAGGATGATCCTGAGTCAACCAGACAATTATGAAGGTTTATGTTGAAGAATTCAAATATCAAAAGGAATGGTGGGAAAAAAAGATTTCATTTCTTATCCTCAGAGCAAGAATTTACAGTTGATTTATTTCTTAGATCTATGGGAGCTCTATTTTCTCCTTGATCAGTGCTTGTTATAGGGTTTTCTACTGACTTAAAGGCTTGTAACAGAAAGTCCTTTTGCTGAGGGATTCTACACCTGTCCATGACCGATACATTTGCCTTCAACCTTTTCAGATATTCTACTATGTTGTAGTTTGGCTTGAGTGATTCTCGTGTATGGATGTTTATAGGATTTCTTCGGGAGACAAAATGTGCTCTCGGGTGATCAGGCGTTGGTTTTCCTCTTGAAGTTTGGGTAGTAGTAAGGTTGTTTGAGATAGGATGACCCCTACTTCATGTTTTCACAACCAATACCTCTGTGGGTGGTTCTTGAACCTCAAATAGATCATCGTAAGCCATTGGTAGGTCAGTGTCCCATATCAGCATGGTTGTTTCTTATGGTGGATCGACTTCTTCCTGATCAACAATATTCATAGCTAAGCCGCTTGATTGTTCGGTTAGGGAAACCTCATCTAGAAACTGGTTGGCCATCAAATTCATGGCATGCACCAATTGTGGGAAGTCTCTTTTAGAATGTTTCTCTTGGTGATAGGTACAGAATGAATCAGATGCTACATTTCCTAGGTCGATGTTTAAGTTGGCTGGGGGAGTTTCAATCGCTTTGAATGGTGGGTTTCTTTTAAAAAAGGGTATATAGGGCCTCTGGCCTTGGTTTCCCTCCCCTTCACTTATTTTCATGTCTATGATTTATTTTGACAACTTCTTAACCATGCGTTGTAGGTATTTTATGTCTCCACTTCCTTTTTTGAGACCTTGTTATGTTTGTTTCCTTGGAGGTATCGTCAACAAGAGTCCTCTCCTAGGAGGAGTTTGAACTTCCTTATTAACTAATGAGACTTGGCCTTCTTTACATCCCTTCATTTGGAACTCTATTGTTTTTTCTTCTTCAAAGTTCTTAGCTAAGGTTTTTTTGGCATCCCTCTTCACAAACATGAAAATAGAAGCTGGGAGAGCATTAGCATATACTTTGATTTGAAACTCCTGAGTGGGATTAGCTTCGAGTTGAAATTTTTTTAGGATAGTGGTGAACCGTTGATTGAATTCTTTAAACTTCTCCTTTGAACTCATGGTGGTGGCGAACAACTTGACCATTAAATCTTCTGTAGTGGTTTCTTTTGAAAATTTATCTTGAAAATCCTTTTGAAATTTCATCCAACTAGTTATGGACCCTACAGGCAAGTTAAAATACCATGTGGAGGAAACATGGAAATAGAAGCTAGGAGAGAATTAACATATACTTTGATTTGCACCTCATGAGTGGGTTTAGATCCAGGTTGAAATTTGTTTAGGATAGTGGTAAACAATTGATTAAAGTCTTTAACCTTCTCCTTTGAACTCATCGTGGTGGAAAACAACTCAGCCATCAAATCTCCTGTAGTGGTTTATTCTGCAAATTTATCTAGAAAATACTTTTGAAACTTCATCCAACTAGCTATGGACCCTACACGTAAGTTAAAATACCATGTGGAGTCCAAATTCTCAAAAGTATAGGGTCAAATCCTACATACTATGTCCTCATGTTGGAAATTCATCAGTCTAATAGTGAGTATGAATTTTTTGATATGGTCTCTAGGAAATCCTGAGGTTTCGGGGTCAAATTT
>CBVK0102153874.1:0-15855 GCA_900067695.1 Picea abies
ATTTAGCCCCTAAAATCATCACTGGCCTCTGTCTACTCTGAGACCCATGCACCTATGTAGAAAAATACAAATTGTAATCCTTTTCGTGATTTGTGGAAGGCCCCTAGCCTCCTTAAAAATGATTCCATTCATATTGTAATCTACACCACACTTAGTTCCCTCTCCATATAAAGGGATTAGTCAAAAACACATAGGCACTTAGGAGGTTTAAAAATCATTATTTCCTCTTTTTCTTTCATTTTGTCACATGGATGGCTTGCTCTGACTAAAGAGTATAAGTTGGAATCATTTGTAATCACATAAAACTTGCATTGGGACTAGAAATTGGATAACAATCATTGACTATGCTCTTCTCTTGCGCTTCAAAGCAACCTTGAGAATCAGAAAAAGGTTGTAGGACAATTTCATCTCCCTTAAAAAGACTAAACCTTTAGGAGAGGAAAACATCCCCCTCGGGACTCCTCTTAGTTTATTTTTCAAACACATCTCAAGATTGTAATGGTCCCATACATGCCCACATGCTACAAAGATAAGATAGTATTGAAATTTACTTTCTTAGATTAAATCACTAGGGAAGCTTAAAGGTTTTTTGTAATGGGCCCATACATGCCCACATGATCACAATCTAGGATAGTTGCAAAGCTTTATTAGAATAGATCACAATAGGGAGTTAAAGGAATAGTAAATGACCCACATGTCCACATGCTAGTTTCCTAGGGACTTTTGAATTCTGCAAGGTTGTACCAAAGGCATTTAATTAATTAGGTAATCAACACTTGTAAGGACCAAGAAAAGTCCACATGCAACAAGGTGACACCTAATTTATTAAAAGTTGGCACACTTTCACTCATTCACACAAAAAAGTCACCTCTCACTCACATAGTTTTCATCTCGAAATGTGGAGGTTGAAGTAAGTTTCCTCCAAATGGATTCTAAAACACCCCACTCTTTTCTTGATGAAACTATCCACTCCCACTTAATTTCAATGAGATTGGCTCACACCCCCAATCTCTCAAACAACCACATCAAAAAAAATTCTAAAAACTCACTAAAGTTTCCTCCACAGGAGGTGCCAAAAGAAATCTTTTAGTCTAGGTAGGATTTCGAGGATAGGCATCCAAATAACTCCCCGTTATCTGGTTCTCACATTTTCAAAACAACAAAAGTTGTCAAATAGGGAACTTTAAATCCTCCAAGTCAAGTGTTGCTAACACCATAAGGTAGGGAGATATATGTGAAGGGTTGAAGGTCAAGGTCGGGTTGTTCTATGCATCCCCCCTTGAGGCACCCACCTCTTGGACGGGATCCATCCCATGACCCATTTCTTAGGCTGAAAATCTAAATGTCGCACTTTGACTGAGGTACCTAGTGACCAAATTTTAGGACATCTACCCAGGTGGAAATTGTGGGCTGCAATTGCACCTTGATCATATTTTGTGTGGATATTGGGAAATATTGCCAGCTCTTTCGAGATATGCCCCCTCTACCCCTCATTATAACTGATTACTTCATCCTTCACTAGTTTCTCTTCGGGTGACTTCAGACACCACTATTGAGTACTATTGGAAGGTCCAGTGCTATTTGAGAGGAAGGACGTTATGTATTTTAGGACATAAGCATTTGTTTTCTTTGATCCCCCACGTGGACAAAAACCACATATCCACATATATGCTTCTTTATCAAAACACTTTATGTATGATGCACTTATGATTATATTTGATTTAGATATATATCGTGTAAAGTTCAAAAAATTGTAGCAAACGCTCTTGTTTATTTATTGATCTCACCACCATCCTCACACATCCACTTAGCTAGTCGAACATCATAGGGGACCCACAGAACCCCCGTTGTTCCATACGCTTTATAAACCTCCCTCCTATTTTAGGAGGAGTTCCTAGTCTTGCCAACTCATCGGCTCCACCTTCTCACACTCCTATGAGTGCCACTATCTCAAGGTCATCTTTGCTTGGTTCCACCTTACTTGGGTCCAATTCCTAAGGTCCACCATCCACTCACTCTCCTTTACACATAAGTGGGGGGCCAACTTCCTCTCAAGGGGGAAGTAGCAACCCACCTAACCCCCCTCAAGTGTCAGGTTCACAGAACACTCACACCATGGCCGGAACTAATCCTCCACCACCACTCCAAATGCCATATTTGGCCTCTCTCAACATACCATATCTAAGAAAACTCACAAATGATCCCATATTGCATGACCCCACATGGCCTGCAATGCCTACCAAACTACCTTCATATATACCCAAGTTTGAAGGAAAGGCAGGAGATGACCCTGCCAACCATGTCATGACTTTTCACTTATGGTGCTCTTCCAACAACATTATGGATGATTCCATCTGACTACAATTATTTCAACGCAGACTCACTAGCCCATCAAAAAAATGGTATGTAGACTAAAAATCAGGGTCCCATGCGACCTTCGAGTCTTTGGCCAAAGCATTTTTGACCTTCTTCGAATTACCAATCCACCATGACAATGGTATTGAGCTACTCTCTAATTTTAAACAAACCTCAGCCACACATATCACTGACCACATTAACGAGTGGCATCGACGACATAGTTTGTGCAAAGCAAAAACCACCAAATAACAATGTCTTGATTGGTTTCTCAAATCACTTGTCTCTCTCCTCGGTAAAGATGTGGCTTCCACCTTCCCTCAATCCAAAGAAGAAGCCATCAATAAGGCTCAACCATATGACCTCATCTATTCACAATCAGGATACTTATACATAGTGTTTCCTGATCTCCCAAAACCTGTGCCATTTGTCCAAGATAAACTTGGGATGTCTCACTCAACAGACGGATTGATTGGTAATACCACACACCACAATCCACAACCCCAACAACCAGCAATGTATGGCACACCTCAATATCCATCGGCATATGGAGGAACCTCTTATTATCCTCCATCCCATTATCAACAACCATACCCTGTTTCCCTTCCTCCACCCCCTAGTGGGCCACCGCCAACACCCACAATATGCCCACCCACCCAAACAAGTTCTGGTACTCCCTCTACCTTAGCTTATACTCTAAGTACTAGTGAAAGTGCCACACCTTCCTATGTACCTTACGAATCATTACCAAAAAATAATCTGTACTTTCCATTTCCTGGCCCTCCACATCCCATGGCTCCACCACAAGGACACCCTTACGCTGGGGTTAATTTTGTTCAACCCTCTCTCATTCAGCAATATCAAAATTTTGCATAGCTGAATACGGCAAATCCAACCCATCAGTCAAATAATGCCAAAAAGAAAGGGAAAAAATGGAACAATAACAACCCAGGTCAAGGAGGAAATCACCCCCAACATAACCAACCTACTGGGGGAAACCAGAATCAAGGGAGTCATAACCCCTAGGGGGGGCACAACAATAGGCGTCAAGGGAAAAATAAAAATAACCTTTGAACCAACTTCCCCTGTGCCCTTTGTGGTGAGTTCGGTCATTATACTCATCATTGCCCCCAAATCACTAATTTTAAATGGATGAAAGACTCAGGGCATGGACCACATCCTCCAGCACCGCCTACTCCTCAGCAGCCCCCACAACAATACATGCAACAACCACCCCCATTCGTGCTGCAGAACCCCATTCTACACCAAGGAGTGATGAACACCCACAGGACATGCAGCCCACCCCACCACAGTTGGGACAATATCTCAATCCAAGCAATCCCATAGATCATACTATCCTCCTCACTAGTGAGGAAGAAGTCTTTCTACAAACACGTAGTCATCAATACCATGCACCCCCTGAGTCTCCTCCCACTCCCCCAGAACCTATCCCAGCACCAACATGAGCCCCTTTGATGATCCCTATCCCTAACACAGAAACACCTCTTCACATCCCTCGCATCCCATTGCACAGGAATGTCCACAACCCTCAGGCTAGGGCGTCTCATAATTACAGTTTGGTCGATTACTTGCCATAATCCCCGGTTTCCATGTGAGTCTTAGAAGTACTTCAAACTTGCCCCACTCAGCAAAAGTCATTACTTTCTGCCTTGGGGGCAATCGACCCTGCGGACACTCAACTCATCACATTTTATCTCGATAGTGGAGAACCTCGCCTCCCCACTCTCATCGCTTTTCAAATCCTAGTGAAAATTTGGAACATTACAGTTCATCGGTGCATCATTGATGAAGGTGCGTCCACATGCATCATGTCCAAATTGATATGGCAGAAACTTGGTTTCCCCAAACTCATACCATCTTCCATCACCTTAAGAGCTTATGACAGATGACCATCTTCTCCCAAAGGGCTCTTCCAAAATGTCCCCATAGAACTCGGGGGAAAGACCATTCTCATTAACATTGAAGTTATCGATGCCCCACTCGATTACAATATCTTGTTCAGTCGTAGCTACATGTACGCTATGAAGGAAGTTGCCTCTTCTGTCTTTCGAACCATGATGTTCCCTCATAAAGGGAAGATCATTACCATTGATCAAGTTTGACATTATGAGCCTAAACCATCTACCAACATTGATAACATTCTCCCTTTTGTCCATACTAATCCTAAGACATACCCACTCATAGAAATGGGACCCGAAATTTTCAAAGACCCATCCTTGTTAGGAACTTACCATGCTGCACCAATGCTCATCCATCCTTCCAACAAGGTATGTGTCATCTCATCCAAAGGAACTAACATAGAGGATACGCTTCCTCCCAGTGAGGCTTCTCTCATATCTGACGTCCCACTAGTCACAGAGCCCCTCCCTCAAGAGCCTCCTGTGAACTTGTCAACTTCAATAGTTCACGATCTCACTTCACCCCAAGGCCATGTCCCAGTTTGGGAGATAGTTCCCCAAGACATTACTCAAATCCCCTTCTTTTACCCTCCACCAAGCGTACAAGCTTTCCAAGTAGTTGCAACACTTACCCTCCCTAATATGGTGCTGGCAATCCCAGTTTGGTATTTACATCCACCAGAGATGGTTCCTCAACCCTCCCTTCCCCCCCAAATAGAAGGAATCCCAATGCAGATTCCCATACTCACTCCCACCATACCCTCTACACCACCACTCACTAACCTCTCTGCCATAGCTGGGGGCAGGAAAAATCAGAAGGAGCCCACAGCTCCACTTCCCCAATGCGTCCAACCTCCTTGCGCGTTATGTGAGAAAGATGGACACCCAACCAACAAATGCCCATCCCTACTTGAGTTATGTAACCTAATTCAACTCAAAAAAACACCATCACCATTCGTCACTTTATCAAGTACTACCACTACCCCCCCTAACATAAGTAGCAAAGGACTGTGAACCAAATTTGCTTGTCCCATATGTTCAGAATATGGCCATTATACACACCATTGCCCAACGCTACCTTACTTCCGACAGACATTAGTAGAAGTACGCCAAAGCTTCCAGCACAAACCCAGTCCAGCTATGTCACCCCCACCAAACAACACTGACATCCATTATGTCATGACTTCAGTCAACGAACGTATGAGATGCCCTTGCTCTCTATGTGAATCCTCAGATCATTTCACATATCAATGTCCTATGATCATTGAATACAGGCAACTCCAAGTGACCCTGATTCAAACTCCTTCACCCCCTATAGAATCGATGATTAACCTTACCCCATCAACAGAGGTTCTTCATATTATTTCTCCTGAACCAGAAGCACTCCCTATTCCTCCATGGTTCTTGGATAACTTATATGAGGATTTACCCCAAAATCCCCCCAATTCTCCCATTCATTTCCCCACAGAAATTTTATGCCCAACTACCACTTATAACCCTCAGTATGTTGATATTTGGTTTATGATGAGCGAACCATCGCAACCCCATTGCGTTATTCCCCCTGCTTCTTCATCACTAGAGGAAAACCACATGGTGACAGTCACCGATATCCCTCTTTTAGATCCCTTTTATTCCCACCAATTCCACTATGACGAGGACATACTCGAGGAATTAGCCACCCTTAACTACCCATGGGATGTGCTACACCATAGAGTGCTCTTCTTTTCATTGGAATCCTTCACGCCTCCTAACCAACACCCCATATATGCAATCGAAACCAAGGATTTTATCCCATCTGGGCATATCGACTAGTTCAACAACCCCATCCTTGCCCCTGATGCTTTTGAAGAAGGCAATATGGCCAACATTTCCCCTACCATCAAAATCAATATTTCCATAAAAAATGGAGTCGTAGAGGAAATCACCATTGGCGCCGCATGCACCCCTCAAGAAATCACTGCCTATAAATCCCTCTTCCAAGAATACCAAGATATTTTTGCCTAGTCATACACAAAGATGCCTAGCCTTGATCCCTCTATTGTTGAACATTGCATAGACACCTGGCTTGATATCACACTGGTTTGCCAAAATCAATGACCGCTACACCCATCCAAAGCAGTGGCCATTAAAGCCGAGATTGACAAATTACGCACTGCTAGGTTCATCTACCCCATTGCCTATACCTCATGGTTCTCCAACCCTGTACCCGTTAACAAAAAATAGGGCACTATCCGTGTATGCAAGGACTTTCGTGATCTCAATCACGCCTGTCCCAAAGACAACTTTCCAACGCCTTTCATCGATCAAATTATCGACCACTGTGCAGGCCACGAGGCTTTATCCTTCATGGACGGTTTCTCTAGCTATAATCAAATCCAAATCCATCTAGTTGATCAATACAAAACCGCATTCACCACCCCTTGGGGTACTTTTTCATATTGTGTCATGCCTTTTGGCCTAAAAAACGTTGGTGTAAATTTCCAATGGGCTATGAAATACATTTTTCATGATCTGGCTCATATCATCCTATCATACTTGGATGACCTCACCACTCGATCCAAAAAATTCACTTGGTATCTTGATGATTTACGAAACATCTTCCAAAGGTGTCATCAGTACAACATCCACTTGAACCCTCCCAAGTGCTTGTTCTACATCATAGTCGGGCACCTCCTCGAATTCATCATTTCCCAAAGAGGTATTATCATGGATCCCCTCAAATTCCAGGCCATCACAGAAATTCCACCACCCCAGAATTTACACCAACTCTAGAGCCTACAAGGAAAAGCTAACTTTTTACGACGATTTGTCCCAGACTATGCCACTCAAGAAAACAGTTTCTTTCCCTTACTATGCCACGACATCCCATTCCATTGGTATGAACATGCCCAAAAATCTTTCCATGATCTTAAGATGGCACTTTCCAATGCCCCTTTAATTATTTCACCTGACTATAATTGCGACTATATCCTCTACATATCAGCGTCAGTCGTCTCAGTAGCAGGAGTTCTCGTTCAAATCAGTGATGATGATTGTGATCATGTCATTTACTACATTAATAAAAACCTCTCAAGGCCACCCTTGAAGTATAATCATGAAGAGAAATAGCCCTTGTAGTCATCCTCATAGTCTAGAAACTATGCCATTACATTATGCTTCACACCACCAAAGTCATAGCAGATTCCAACCCCATGCAATACTTGCTCAGTCATTGGAAGATTAAGGGTAAATTTTCCTGATGGATCATTATCCTTCATGAGTACAATCTCAAATTTTTAACACCCAAGAGAAAGAAAGCTCTCGTCCTCACTAAACTCGTCATAGCCTTCCCCTCCGATACTACCAGTTCCCCCATCAATACCAACTTCCCCGATGAACATCTCTTTTACATTACTTTGGATGATCCTTTGTATGACGACCTCCTCATCTACCTCCGAACCCAAAAGTTCGGTAACCACCTCTCATGAAATGATCATCGTCACATTCGCCACCATGCCCCCCGCTATCTCCTCATCAGAGATATCTTATATCAGTGAGGGATCGACACCATACTCTGTCGATGCTTGACTATTGATGAGGCCGATAGAGTCTTGAACGACTTCCATAGCAGCACATGCGGGATCCATCTCTCAGGGATGTCCACCACTCAAAAAATCATCCGCACAGGTTACTTTTGGCCTACATTGTTTCATGATTGCATTCATGCCATGAAACGATGCGATAAATGTCAGATTTATGCCAACAAAGCACGAGGACCACCTGCTCTCTTACACCCAGTCATTACTGCAGGCCCCTTTTGTAAATGGGGCATCGACTTCATGACCTACAACCCTTCATCCAACAATGGACACAAATACATCATTGTCATAGTCAATTACTTCACAAAGTGGGCTAAAGCCATGCCTACCATCAACAACACCGTTGACACCGTAGCGCGTTTTTTCTTTAATCACATCATATCCCGCTTTGGAGTACCACTCCAACTAGTTTCCAATCACAGAAAACATTTTGAGAATAAGATTTTCGTCGAACTCTCATCACGGTTGGGATTCTCCCATGATTTTGCCTCACCATATTACCCTTAGTTTAATGGACAAGTTGAAGCAGTTAATAAGGTCCTCAAGACCATGTTACAGCGCATGGTTAACAAACATAAGACCAATTGGCACCATATGTTATTTTCCATGCTATGGGCTTATCGTACTACCGTGAAAACGGCCACCAGTTTCACACCATTTCATCTAGTCCACGGGGTTGAGGCCACTCTTCCTATCGAGTGTGAAATTCCAACCTTGCACACCACAATTGAGTTATTACCCGACACTGCTCCAATAGAGAAGGGTTTGTTGAACTTAGAGTCCCTAGATGAAGATCGCCAATCTTCATTACAGAGCAATGAGGCAACCAAAAAATAGTCAAAAGCCACTTTTGATCACCATGTCAACCTTCGCTCATTTTACGAAGGTGACCTAGTCCTTGCTTACGATATCGCTCTCGATAGCCTTGGTCATGGAAAATTCGATTCATTGTGGCATGGCCCTTACATTATCCAACATTGCCTCACCAAATTCGCATACATCCTGGCTTCCCTCGAGGGCCTCTCTCTCAAAGAACACATCAACAGGTTATACTTAAAGAAATTTTACGCCTGAGCGTAGCCATTCTACATTAGTTTATTTCTTTTATAATGTTTTTAATCTTTTTTTACCATACCTCACGTCTAAACTATCATTTGTGTTATTGATAGATGCTTCCTCCACCGGCCTACCACATTAGTTATGCCGACGACACCAGCCGTCGGACACAGAATCTCGCTTTGGCTGTGTTGGCCCTCTATTCTCCCTCACATGAACTTCTCCATTCCATCAGCATATGTTTGGGCTCTACAACCAACAACCAAGCCGAGTACACTGTCATCATTTGTCTCCTTGTCGATGTCAGCCATCATCATATTCTTCACCTTAGCATTTTAATTGACTCACAATTGGTCATCCTCTAGCTCAACAATGTGTACCGTGTCCGTGATCCTTGCCTCTTTCACAAATACCTACAAGATAGAATTTTATCTTGACATTTTTATTTCATTACATTTACACATATTCCAAGACAATTTAATCAAATCACAGATAACCTAGCTAACATTGTACTAGATTGGCATATATCACATCAAGATACCATTACACACACATAAACCATCAAGAGCCTATCACAGCATATAGATTAGACACCATCCATAGCATTAAAAAAAAAAAAATCTCACACATGTGAACATCACAAAGACCCCAAAATGTATATCCATATATATATATATATATATATATATTGGTCAAAAATGCCATCAAAATGTTTACATATAAATAGAGTACATCTTATACAAAATCCATAGGCCAGAGAACTACCTCGGTACAAAATTGGTGTCACCACTCCAAAACGGGCTCACTAGCCTATATAATATACAAAAATACATATAAGAGACACTCATGGTGCCTCCAGAGCACCATCTCCTGGCCCTCCCTCAAGCAGTGGTGCCCCACCCACTATCGGCCCCTCCGGACCTCGAGGTAACCACCTGGTCATCGCAGCCCCTGCTATAGCTACTCGTCGAACCATGGTCCACCACATCAACGGCATCCCCCCACACTTCTCTAGGACGCTGTCATCCTGGATGCGCGACCACATGCCCTCAGGCACTCCCTATAGCACCGCCTCCAAGAAGCGATGAATATCCTCAAAATCTCCTTCGGCCTCGGTCGAAGGAGCATGTGATGGCTCGGCACCAGGGTCATCAAAACAGTGTCTCCTAGATGCTCTCTCATCACCAGCTGGTCTCACATCAACGTCCTCGCGTCGACAAGTTGGCGCTCTAACCATCTCAACGTCATGCCCACAAGGTCCCACATCTGCACATACAAACAAACAAAAGATAGCATCAGTATCTATACATAATACACATGTCATACTATCTAAAAATCAAAATATCCAAAAAAACACATCATACCTCAGTGGTCAAACACCTCTCCTGGAGGTAACACCATATCCGAATCACCCCAAAAGTCCACCCCACAGTACGGATACCGCAGTATTATCTACGGCATCTGCCACCACACCTGTGTAGCCTCAGCTGTGAAAAAATGGCCACCCTCCCCACCACCGTGGTGAATCAAAATCCTCGACCACCGCACCAGTCGCAGCTCTCGCACACCAGGTGCACCCAATAACACTCTAGGGCGCAACATAGGCACCCTCTCCAAAAACCAGGCAACCAAGATGGACCCAAAATCAAAGTCCCCTGAGTCCACAACCCGACACCTGTCGAGCTGCCCTACCATCTTAGCATGCAGCATCAAGCCCTAGGAAAAATGTTCTCCTACCAACGCCCTCCCCATAATCCTTAGCTGACCACCACTGATCCGTTGAGTTAAGAGGGACCCATATACCCTCACAATCATCGTTGCTACATAGCAATGAACTAAGTCATCCATAGCCCCGATACTCACCATGAAGCCCGACATAAAATCATCTCTCGAACAATACCTGCGGCCTAAGGTAGCCAACTACCCGTCCCCAGGTAATACGGGCTCCACCAGTAAGGGCGTTCTCTGAAAAGGGAGTCCAGTTAGAAAATACACATCCTCCACCGTAGTAAAGGCTAGCTGCTCACCCCACACCATAAAAAAATGTACATATGGACTCCACATCTGGATCAAGAACTGTAACAGGTACTCCTGGGCCCATATCAAGGGGCACTCAAAGAACTTCAGCAGCCCAAAAGCTGCCAAAGTGGCACGAACCGTCGACTCCTCGATCGCCACAGCCTCCCTAAGATGTGACCAATCCCTCTATCTAGTGAATTGGCATCATCCCAATGATCACCTGCAACCACATAATCCAGTTCAGGATCAACCATCTCAAACATAAACACATTAAAATCTCCAAAAAGATAATTTTTGCACCCGTCAGACTTGCCCCCAAGGCGTGTTTGTTTAAACCCACAGGTGCACACACATGCATGCCTATTCACCCCACAGGTGTGCACACATGCGTGCCTGTTCACCCTAGAGGCACACACACATGCACGCCTATTCACCCCACAGGGGCACACACATGTGCGCCTGCTCACCCTACGGGCGTGCACACATGCGCGCCCGTTCACCCCACAGTTGCGCATACCATGCACGTTTGTTTCCCTCATTAGGGCACCCCCATGCATGGATATCCAGAAAATAGGCGTTCACCCATGCGCACATATTTCCTGATCACCCGTGCACTGGGGGGGGCCACACCCACAAAACCCCCTGTACGACCCTCCATACAGGCCCTGCCCACAAATAGAAAACCTAATTCTAGGCAGGATGGTAAGACCACTAACCTAAAGCTCATTGGTCCTGAATCGGCTTCCTTGTTCTCCTAGAATCTCCAAATCTCCTCTCAATATCTCTCGTCCAATCACTCTGACAGCAGGTACAAATGAGGTGGCAATGTGGGCCCTACAACTATATATAGTCCTTTTTGCCAAACTTCCATACCTCTTTCCGGGAGCTTCGGGTGTCTGTTTTTCGATCCGTCTTCAGCCATGGGATCAACACCCAATCCTCTACATCAAGATAGTCCCCAGGCCATTTTTCATCCTTAGCCCCTGGGGAGCCATTTTTCCATACCCCACCCAGGTACGCATGCTTATGTTCAAAATTATCAAATCAATGATTATAGGATCAATTCTCTTCAGATATTGTTCACGTCGGGTATTTTGGTTGTCATGTGTGCAAGTACTTGGTCATCATACACCAGCATGATGCCTTCAGGTATATAATCAACACTGGCATGTAATCATTCCCTCCGAATCTCAATTGCATCTCCAGTCACACCCGCTGAAATTTACCTTTAGGGTCCCTATATCTGGCTCTATAGTACTGTCACCTCCATTTCATTTTGGGTACTATCACCCGATAGCACTCTCCCCCACATGAGTTTTCCCATTTACAGCCCCCCTTGGCCCTCTGACACTCATGCCTTTTTGAACCTTTAGGGATGGTAGTTTCGATAGTCTTACATCATGTTGCGAATTAGCCACATATTCCTTCTCCTCATTTTGCTAGCCTACCCAATGGACTCCTAGGGCACTTCCTCACGAATTATTTTGATTGCACTCCTGCAACACCATTTACCATCCACTTCACCCATCGTCAGTCTACCCATCCTCAAATTGCCCTCCATACATTGCCCTACTATATAAACCATCCTATGGGTCCCCAACCCTCTACTTTTTTTTTACACCAACTTGCGCCATCTTCATTCCAAGCCATCCTACACTAGGGACCCGTTTCTGTATCTTCATTATTATCCCCGATGATTTTTTAATTCTTTTTGTAATTAAGCTGGTGTTTCTAGCATTTTACATAGCTTTTTTTCATCACCTTTGACGACCTTCCTGGCAAATGCAACCCATGTCTCCCTTGGTTGGGGCACTCCTTATCATCTACTCCTATTAACATTTTCCACAAACACTGAGTATCCCACAGACCACCTACCTCTGCTCTTTGATTTTGTTCACTTTGCCCTGCCTCTGGCACAACTTACCCCACCTCTCGTTGTGCCCCCTAACACTCGACTTCATCAAATGGTTGCAGGCACTTATACTTCGCATATATCCCCAACCAAGGGCAGTCTTGAGTCTCCATGCATATCAACTTTATCCATGTACCTCCTCAGTTCCTAACCTCACCTAGTAGATTTCATGAAGCCCTTTGCTTCTTGGAGTAGAATCTCCATTTTTGTCAACATCAGCGCAGTTTCCAAAAGGGAGGCAGTATCTTGACTCTCATTACCATTCCAATGAGAAGTCTTGGATGGCACAGGAAGAACCATCATTTCTCCCTGTTGTCGTTGACCCCCATAACATTCAACTTTGACACTTTCTCATGTTGTGGTGGGTCTTACTTTTTGACTATTGCAGTTGATTCTTATATTTTACGAAGATCTCTGAACTTGGCTGCGCTATCAATGCCCACAGAATCTGTGATACTTCTTACAGGTGTCATTGCCTACTGTTCAGAGTATGTTCCTCATCAGACTTGTCCTCTGCCTTTATCAAAACTTCCCCAGAGGGCACTGCAGTTGTCTACATCAACACACAGTTTCAGTTACTATACAACACCCTTTTTTGAGTTACATAACATGAGCATGGGGCATGCCCGCCTCATTTGTACACAATTTATTTTACACACCATGCAAAAGGTTGGGTCCTATAGGTTCCCTTCTCCCTCCAATGGGTCACTCTTGATACTCTCGCTATTGCTCTTTCTTACAACGGTACTCTCAGTAGAAGAAACATTGATGAATTTCGGCTATACATATGCTCCTAACCTCATCCATCAGGGGCCATCTGTTATCACTAAAATTTCATCCGCAAATGGTTATAGGAATCCAACAACTTCAAACAACTATGAGTCCATCCATGGACCAAAATTACCAAAAAATTACCAAAATATGCGCTATGACTACACAGGGTGCACGTGCACATGCACCATCCAGAAACGCAAAAAAAGTGCACATGCACACGATGCATGACTGTGGATGCTAAAAGCCACGTACACCTGAGAACGGTGCATTTATGAGATTGGTCGACCTGCCACCCACTTCTGGTTCAGCTTTCAAGTTGATTTGACATCCAAATCTCAGCTGGATCCAGCTGGGTGGCTGGTCAAAGACCTAAAGGTGCCCTAAACAACCCTTTTTCACACTAAAAGTTGGTTGCATAATACCTCAAAGTGATGCTATAAAACAAAGCCATGGGTGCACTACATTTTCAAGGAATTCATTTGCAAGGTTATGTTGTTGCTATTCTCTTGGGGAATCCTCTTTTCTCATCTAGCATCATTCCATTTGGGCAATCCACCTCACCTTTTGAGTGGGTTAACTTGGGATTCTTTCACCATTTCTTTCAAGTTTCAAAGTTGTAAGAAGATATCAATTGTGGGGGTCCAAGAGCCCTCCCTTGGAGGAAGAAGGGACCCAAATTCCTCTTTCTTCTTGGTGTTTTCTTTTCACTAATATAATCATTTCCATTGGTGACATGAGTCTTGTTTGTTTCTTGTTCTTATGTCCTTATGGTGACATGAGTCTTGTTTGTTTCTTGTTCTTATGTCCTTATACTCAATAGTTTAGTTGTTCTTTCCTTTCCTAGTTTAAATTCTTAGTTTAGCCTTTTATGTTTATTTTTCTAACCCTTTCCTTCACTATTGTCTTTCTTAGATAACCCAACTAATCTTGTAATAACCTCTATTTTGCTCATTCAAGTGACAAAAGAGGCGCAACAACCATGATAGACTAGCCGATTCCCAAAACATTGAAGAATATTAGAGGATTTTTGGGTTTGATAGGTTACTACCGAAAGTTTGTTCGGAACTATGGAAGAATAGAAGCACCTTTAACTGCATTAACTAAGAAGGACGCATTTTCATGGACTGAGGAAGCAATTTAAACTTTTGAACAACTTAAAGAGGAAAAGTGAAAAGCTCTGGTCTTGACCACACCAAACTTCAAAAAAATATTTATTATGGAATGTGATTCCTCGGGAAATGGCATTGGTGTTGTTCTAATGCAAGAAGGAAGGCCCATTGATTTTGAAATTCAACCATTCAAGGGAAAGGACTTACAAAAACCCATTATGAGAAGGAAACGATGGAAATACTACATTCATTGAAGCAATGACGACCTTACCTAATAGGTAGGAACTTCAAGGTCAAAACAGATCATGATAGTCTTAAATACTTCTTGGAACAAAGGTTATCTTGAGAAGAGAAACAAAAATGGGTGACCAAGATGTTGGATTATGACTTTGAAATCATCTACAAAAAAGGGAAGAAAAATTTTGTGGCAGATGCACTCTCAAGAAAGGATGAAGCTATTGAGTCATTTCTCTATGTTATCTCTATCATCCAACTTGATTGGATAAAATAAGAAAGGGATGAATGGAATAATGAAGAAGAAGTGTGGACTCTCATTCAAAGTTTGCAGCAAGATTCTAGTGCATTAGATACATTTACATGTAAAAATGATTCATTATGGTAGAAAGATTGTTTATATTTATGTCAGAACTCCCAAATCAAACAAAAGTCACTTTTGGAATTTCACACCTCTCTGGTAGGAGGGAACCAAGGATTTTTTAAAACCTATCACATGTTCAAGAGGGAATTTTTTTGGGGTGGCCTTAAAAATTATGATCAAGGGCTTGTGGAAGAATTTTTGGTTTTCCAAAAAAATAAGGTGGAAACAACTAAGACCCCAAGTATTTTACAACCATTATCCATTCCAAGTCAGTGTTGGGAGGAGGCTTACATGGATTTCATCAGAGGGTTACCAAATTATGAAGGAAAGATGTTATCATGGTTATTGTTGATAGAATTACCAAGTACGCACACTTTTGTGCACTCTCTCGTCCTTTCAAAGAAAGTACTGTTGTTATCGCATTCATGGAGACAGTTCAAAAGATACATGGAATCCCAAAGATTATTGTACGTGGCAGAGATCCTATCTTCACTAGACATTTTTAGACATAATTGTTTTCTTGTTTGGGTACTCA
>CBVK0102153877.1:0-15579 GCA_900067695.1 Picea abies
TGTGACATTCCACATACCACCGGAAATGACATGACAAGAACTATCCATCTAGGTTATTTTCCTTGACAAATTAACTTTCCTTCATATCATTATTCCACAATTAAGCATGGGTTCTCTTACTCCACAAAGCGTCTTCCTGTGAGGGCTTTCACCATAAGGGGACCACTTTGGAGTTCATCNCACTTTGGAGTTCATCCATATTTACTTCTTATCAACCATGACAAAAAAAATAATGAGTCATATTTACATCAAACTCTATTGGGTCCATTACCCAAACCTTTGTGCTATGGGTCTTTCTTCAAGGGTTGACATCAATGGAAACCAACCTTAATCAACATGTTACACTAACCCCGTTTGGAATTCGAGGGAAACAATAAAAACACTAGTGTGCTGCAAATTCTCTATTTTGCATAGTTGATTGGATATTCACCCTTTTGGGAGGTTTCCACCTATCCAAGAGGGTTCATATGGATTCTCATGGCTCAGTTAGATGTCAAGGGACACCTGCACCTAAGTTTTAGCTCCATTAAATACCTCATGCAGTGAGGTGGAAACAATTTATTAATGACTTCCAACAATTTCCTGAAAATTAGTAGTTTGTTGGATTTTTGTCTCTTTAAATGTTGCCACCTATATCCAAGTCTTAGAATCCAATGAAAGAGATTGAATTCAACCTCCTAAGGATATTTTAATGCTATTTTATATTTAAGAGAGGAGGGAGCTCTTGAAGGGAGAGGGGATTCATGATCCAAGAGAGTCTAGAGAGTTGTAGGAGGCACTTTTCCTGTGATCATTGTAACCCTGAGGGGCTTATGTTTTTGTAAACATTTATGTTATTAGAAATTCAAGATATCTGTGGTATCAGATTGTTTTTTCTTTGTTTTCCTCTTTGTCTTCTTACTTGAATGAATTGTACACCGTGAGGATCATGGTTTCCTCTGGTTAATGGATTCTTGAGCATTTGAGGATCTGATGTATCTTTCCTATTAGTCACTATTTGCACTCAAGTACCTTGAATTCATTTATGCAGAGAGGATATATTCCTTATGGATTTTCTTCTTTGTGTTAACTTTTATCTTCCTCTATCCAATAAATCTTTTATCTAAAATACAGATTGATTGATTTTAATGAGAAGGGTGTTTTCTTGACTCCATATCCCAACAGTCCATCACTAATTTATAGTAGCTAATTGTCTTTTCCTTTCCTTGTTTTCTTCTTCTTGCTGTAGTATAAACCCAATCAAGTATTTTTATTTCAAAATGTGCTAGGCTTTCTCTTAAGTGGTCTAAGAACAACTTCTAGTGCTAATATTTTTTGCATCATTTCCAGAGACGGAAATGAAGAAATCTTCCCTCGAAGAATGACATTGATCAGATCCAACTTTTGAGGGTGAACAAAGGATGGTCACATATCAAAGACTGCATCATCCACTTGGTGAATCCACTCCATGAAGGAAGAATCTGTTGGCGACTTCACTGATACAAGATACAATATCCATGGAAGCTATCTTGGCTTGAAGGTTTTCACCTTTAATTTTTTCAACTATTCATAGTTTCCCACATCCAGTACCTCATTTGACAAAATGGGGATATTTTCTTCCTATCTTTAGAGAAAGGAAAGAAGAAAATCCTGCAGAACACCTCATCAAGTTTCATGAGTGCATGGATCTACTGGATCTACAACATGAGGATGTTCATATGAATATGTTCATGCATTCATTGGATGGGGATGCACGTAAATGTTATTTCTCATTACCCCCTTCCAACATTTTATCCTTGAAGTATTTTCACAAGGTATTCAATGAGCACTGCAAAAGGTACTTTTGAGATGAGTTATTATTTGACAATTGTTGTGGGGAATATAAATTGCATGATGAGATTAAAATTATAGATAGAAAATAATTCCTCCCTCACAATCTTCATCATCTCTCTAATGATATTCAAGATGGTGTTCTTTCCCATAAACATGAACTAGAAATGGATAATAAAGAAGATGAAGGTTATCCTACTACCATTTTTCCTTATTGTTATAAATCTGAAGATTTGGTTGCTTTATATACAAAACACAATGATGAGTTGTCATTTGGTCAAATTCCAATTGAAATCAGTAAAAGCATCCCTCAACTTTTAGATTTGCAGGCACAGGGATATGGCAACACCCATGGGAAACTGGATTTGCAGAGATCATCCATTTTTAAGGAGGAAGAAAAAGAGGACTATCTTTGTCCTTATGTATATGTTTCTTCAAATTTAGATGAGAAGGATGATTATGATGAGGAAGAAGGTGATGTTGTTTCAAATATGTTTCAATATCATATTGATGATGATTATATGCAAAAATATTCATCTTTACCATTAGGATTTTATCCTGATGTTCCAATATTTGACAAATATAGTGATAAGGAGGAAGAATTTAAAAATTATAAGGGTTTGTTGACTAATGGAATCACATCTAGTTCTAATTTTTAACAAATATATGATGAACAATTAATTCATGCTATGGTCGATAATAGTTATGAGTTTGTTCTTCCAAATACTTATGAAGATCCTCTTATTTCTGATACAATTTTAAAAGATATCATTGTTGGAGAGTGTAATCAACAATTTTTTCATGATATATCTTTTAAGACTCATCCTTAATTTGATAATTATGAAGACAATGATGTATAATATCAAGAACATATCTCTTCTTTCCTCTCAGAAATTGTCAGCTATAATGAACCAACACATCATAGTGATGGATCCAAGTCACAGGGATATGACAAAGGAGAACATAAAGGATTAGATGAGCAATTTATCATGCATGTTTCTTTGTCAGTTGTTGAGGAGAAACAAGTTTTTTATGAACTTCAAGATCCAATAGCCACTTATATGGAGATGTTTTGTAGTAATGAAGTTTCAACTATTGCCATCTTTAAGGCCAGATTTTTGGATTGTAAGTATGATTTCAAACATTATGATTTACATGCTACAATCTGTGTGTTTGTGAATTTGAATAAAGTTGGAAGGAAAGTTCAATTTGTTAGTCAATTACTTACTTGGATGCATTGGAGATTTAGTTTTACTTGATCAGTTTGCTTCTACTGATTAGAAGTAGGAGTAGGAAGGAGAATAAGCTCACCATACGAGCAGTTAGATTCTTTTCAATTTGTTGGTTTGCAACATTATAAGACTCCATGCCCATGGAACAACATGGTTATGTCCAGTCAAATATTTTAGGTGATAGGTAAGGCCTCTAGTCTACAAGTTCTTGGAAGCTGCAAGAAGCATGCCATCCCTCATGGAGCCAAATGTTAGCACAAGAATTTGCAGTAGCATTTTTGGTCATTTCGCAACACCGATGAATTAGAAGTTTTCGTAGCGCACCTTTGTCCTATGCTCCTTTACCATAATTCATCATAATCAGCTAATTTCATATCTCCCATTGTTTTCATTTCCATTATTTTTTATAAGGAATATAGAGATTTGGTCATTTATGAACTTGCTAACTGTTTATCAATTTGAATTTTTCTCCCAAGCTTGGTGCTGCTGAAATCACTATTTCATACAAGCTGAAAATTGTGCTATGGGATCAACTATTAGAGTTGAATTGGAAGCTGAGGTGGATGTAGCCATTCCATAGCATGTTGTCGATCTTCCATCATCAGCCACAACCTCCATCTCTTCTTCCACAGACTCCATATCCATTTTCCAACTAAATTTCACCTATACTAAGGTCAAGCCACTCTTCTTTAGAATCTTGAATGCCCATTCATTCACTTGGCTCTTGTTTCCACAATCCTCTAACAAAATTATCTGCAAAAACTATGCTACGAAATCTGCATAACTGTTTTACAGTGGTGCTATGGAATTTCCTTTAGCGGTTACTGTTACCAATTTTATCATAAAACCCAAAAAATGAAGTGGGTTTATTTGAAATTGTTTTTGGAGGCATATGATATCCCTGTTGACATGCTGACCAAATTTCAGCCTAATCTAGTTTAGAATTTGAGAGAAACAATTAAGACACTAGTGCGCTGCAAAATGTGCTGCAAATTCTTTGTTTTGCATAGTTGATTGGATATTCGCCCTATTGGGAGGTTTCCACCTCTCTAGGAGGGTTCAAATGGATTTTGATGGATCAGTTAGATGTCAAGGGACACCTTCACCCAATTTTTATCTCCATTAAATACCTCATGCAGTGCGGTGGAAACAATTTATTAATGACTTCCAACAATTTCCTGAAAATTAACAGTTTGTTGGATTTTTGTCTCTTTGACTGTTGCCACCTATCTCCAAGGCTTAGAATCTAATGAAAGAGATGTAATTCTACCTCCTAAGGATATTTGGATGTTATTTTATATTTAATATAGGAGGGAGATCTTGAAGGGAGAGGGGATTCATGAGCCAAGAGAGGCTAGAGAGTTGTAGGAGGCACTTTGCCTATGATCATTGTAACCCTAAGGGGCTTATGTTTTTTTAAAAAAATATGTTATTATAAATTCAGGATATCTCTGGTATCAGATTATTTTTTCTTTGTTTTCCTCTTTGTATTCTTACTTGAATGAATTATACACCTTGAGGATCATGGTTTCCTCTAATTAATGGATTCTTGAGCATCCAAGGATCTGATGTATCTTTCCTATTAGTCACTGTTTGCATTAAAGTACCCTGAATTAATTTATGTAGAGAGGTTATATGCCTTATATATTTTCTTCTTTGTGTTATATTTTCTCTTCCTCTATCCAATAAACCTTTTATCTGATATACAAATTGATTTCTTTTAATGAACAGGGTGTTTGCTTAACTCCATAGCCCAATGGTCCATCACTGATTTACAATAGCTAACTGTATTTTCCTTTCCTTGTTTTCTTCTTCTTGATCCAATGTAAACCCAACCAATTCTTTGTGTTTCAAAATGTGTTAGACTTTCTCTTAAGCAGTCTAAGAACAACTTCTAATGCTAACACACTCCATTCATCAGGCACATGAAAACAATTAGGGAATTGGATATCCCAAATGGAACTTTTGTAAATTAATAATTCCGATATCTTGTCCTAAATGTTATCTTGTTGATGTCTTATTCCTTTATCCACTCTTGATTATAACCTAACCTCAAGTCAATCTTTGAAAAGATTCTTTCACCTTTTCGCTGATAAAAAATATCATCAATTCTTGGAAAATGATATTTTTTTCTTTATGGTGACCTTATTTATCTATATAAAATCAACATTACAATAGCTAAATATATTTTCCTTTCCTTGTTTTCTTCTTCTTGATCCAGTATAAACCCAACCAATTCTTTGTGTTTCAAAATGTGTTAGACTTGCTCTTAAGTAGTCTAAGAACAACTTCTAACGCTAACACACTCCATTCATCAGGCACATGAAAACAATTAGGGAATTGGATATCCCAAATGGAACTTTTGTAAATTAATAATTCCCATATCTTGTACTAAATGTTATCTTGTTGATGTATTATTCCTTTATCCACTCTTGATGATAACCTAACCTCAAGTAAATCTTCGAAAAGATTCTTTCACCTTTTCCCTGATAAAAAATATCATCAATTCTTGGAAAATGATATTTTTTTCTTTATGGTGACCTTATTTATCTATCTAAAATCAACACATAGCCTCAAGGTTCCATACTTATTAAAAATAATAATTGGGGCTCCCCAAGGTGACACACTTGGGTGTACACCCCTTCTTTAATATTTCTTCAAGTTGTATCTGTAATTCTTTCAATTTCGGTATGCCCATTATGTAAGGCATCTTCTACACTAAGGCAGTTCATGGCATCAAATCAATAGATAAATCAATATATCTCTTTGGTGGAAATCCTTGGATTTACCCAAAACAATATTCAAAATATTTCAAGGTTGGGTGGTCTTCAATACTTTCCACCTTATATTTGGCTACCTCTTCCATATGGGTTGCAAAAATTTGACATCCCTTCCTAAAACTCTTTTTTAGCTGCATGGATGAAATTTATCTAACAACCACAACTCTTAGGATGCCTTGAATATTTCCATGTTTCCCTCCCTCATCAAGACAAGTTATTGTCTTGTTTTAACAGTCTAGGACAACATGGTGTTTTTCTAACTAATCCATGTCAATTAAACAATCATATGAAACCAATGATATGATGTTCTTATCTACCTTTTTGATGAGTTCATTCATGTCTATTGGACAATGTTTAACCAACTCATTGATCTTTCTCTTATCCCCTTTGGCTAACTAAACTAACCAATAATTCTTATGCTTACCCCTTGTTGATGCAAAATTTATCAGACTCCAGTCCTTCTCAAGTGACCAACAAAAGGTACCAAAGTATTCTAGAGCACTGGAATTTTTATCTTCCCGGGAGAGAAGAAGTCTCACCCAAAACACTACTGAGATAACAAAGTGAGGGAAGGGTAAGGAGAATACTTAGACATACCTCATAGTTTTAAAGATTCATATTAGTTTTGTGCAAGATAGATTAAACATGTATCAATTATGAACATTTCCTAACTAAGAATAAAGAAAACAAAGTTTTGTTTCCATTCATAAGGAATCTATAATCGATTAAGCATATTAGACATAAAGATAACACAGAGAAACATTGAATACACTTAGAAGATTCAATAGACAGGATATATATTCAAAATTTGGGCCTCCAATTATATTAACATATCAGGTTCTTCTCACATCTAAATTCTCCTACACAAGTGATCATAGGATGATCCTCATCGATTATGAGACAATGCTACAATTTCTTTCTCCTCTACATATAGATTGATACAAAAATATGATACATAGATAGTCTGGTTCTTACCCATATCTCAAGACTCAACTATGCTAATAGTATGGACCTTTACAATAGTGACTCTCATCACAACATCAATACTAACAACAACAATAACACTACCAATCCCAAACCAACAACCCTAGGAACAATAACATCAACAACTCCAACCCAACTAGTTACAACAACAACACCAACAACCCCTTTACAATCATATCAGTCTCATATATATAATTCGACATTTAGGTTTTATGGTTGAGAACTCAGGAGTTCTCTCTTCTTCTTGATCTTGCTGCAACTTCTTTCCTCAAAACCGATGTTGTGTTGTCCTTCCAACCACTTTCTATTTCTTTCCTTAGTCCATTGTCTAGCTCCTCAATAGCTTGAGAAACTTCTATTCTCCAAAATTAAGCTGCAATATGATGTGTATAGCTTCTATTCATCAAAACAAAGGGCCCAACAGGCTTCGACCACAATCCTTGACTCGCCCTGAGTCAAGTCTTTGACTCTTCCATGGTCTCTGGGTTGGATTGTTGTTCTTTCTTTCCTTCTGGTTGTAGGTTGCTTCCATTTCTCATTTGTGAAGTTTGTTCTTTATTTTCTTCAAACGAATGACCCAACTCGGGTACGAGTTCTAGGGCTCATTTCTTGACTCCTTGGAAGCTATCCACTTTGTCCTACCACTTTCTGGCAAGTAGTGAAGTTTCAACAACAAAATTCTTGGTGGTGTCTATGATGCACTCTTTTGTCTTGGATGCAACTAAAGAGTTCCATTCTGAATCAACTATGGCATCCTCTTGATGCATTTGTATGTAATATGTTTGGACTACAGGTCAAAACTCTCGTAGTTATTTCTTATCCACAATTTGAGCTTCATATAGTGCATTGAGATCTTTGTCAGCCTGCTAGATCTTGTCAAATTTCTCTTGTTGTTCCAATGGATCCAAGGTGTTGCATGCTTCTTCATTGAGTGATTTTATCTTCACGCGCAAGTCCTCCAATGTTTGGTTTTTCCTTGAAATGATTCCCATTCGATCGCTAACCTCTCTAAATTTTTTTGTGCATTATGCAGTCCTTTTATGTAATGTTTCTCTTGCGTTGTTTCCTTCCAAAACAATTCTCTCCATTTGTTCATTTATCTTCTTGGGTTGTAGTTCAACTTCTCTCTTTCTATCCCACAACTATGCTTCGATATTTTATTCTCTTTCTGCAAGCTCTAACTAAGCTAACTGAAGTAATTCGATCTGCTCCACATGATTTCTTGTTGTGTTAGATTCTGGTAGTTGAGGTGTTTTCTTTTCGATCCTTGGTCAGGCCTTTGAGATTTTTTCCTTTACCTTTTCTACCTTCTATTCTAACTAAGTATTTGAATATTTGTTGGCCCTCGACCAAGTTTTGAGGAAACCTTGGTCAGGTTTCGACTACTTTTGGACATTGACAGGCTGGTCAAAGATGGAGCGCCCAGCTGGAGCTGAGATCGTGGATCTCACTTATTTTCTAGGCTTTGTAAAGGGTTATTTAGGGTTTTTGTAATGGGTTATGGGATGTCAGACCATGGGGTTTACCAATTATTAGACCTTATTGTAAGGGATTGTAATAAATAATTAAGAATGTATGGTAGAAAGAGAGAAGAAGCCCTTTTTGAGAAGTGGGTAGTGGCTAAGTGCAAGTAATTTTGAGTTTCTCTGTGCAACAGAAGGTGTATGTGTTAAGGCTATGTGCTTGATAGAGAAGTTGGCTCAGTGCCGTGACCTATTTTGGAAAGAGGATCTAGTGCTCAGTGCATAGATCTCCTGTCCCACGCGAAGCTCAACTCTATGGATTAGTGCACAGGAGTCGTTGAATGCAAGAGATTGATGAATAATAAATAAGATGAAGTAGTTGGTGTACATAGACCCACACTGTGGTGAACCATGTATATATAGTGTCTTTGGTGTTCTTTTTGTTGTGTTATTATTTTTATTTATCTTCTTAGTGCTTTGGTTATTATGTACGATAGATAGATCTATTATTGCTTAGTGCTTTACTTGTGTGAAGGATGAATGGATGCTAGATCTAACTTATAATGCTAAGTGCTCTGGGTATATTTTCATTTGTTACTACGTTGACCTATATGTGGGTACATTATGTGATGTTAATGAGATTAATGAACTAATGCATGTTGTTCCTAAGTGTTACTAGAACATCCCGCAAAGTGTTATTATTGTAGACCAGTGTCCTAGATTGGTTACAGACACCTGCGTCATGTAAGCCCCCTACTTATACCTCGAGTAAGACTTCACCCTCTCCACAGGTGTTTCCGAAAGGGTCGGTAGTTAGGGTTTTTTTGGTGCGTTGTTGAGCGTTGAACCCTGGGTCTACCCCTATGCCAACAAATGGTTCTGTTGTTGGGACCCAAAACTGTGATTGTTGGGAATTGAAGAAAAGAAAAGAGAAGATTTGTGCGTAGATTTGCTGCTGAAGTACACAGTATTCTACTTGACTTGTGAAGATCTATGCTAAGAAATAAATCTAACCTGAAGAAAAGAGGTAAGATCCTAAAAGAGGTAAGCTTTGTGCTTTGAAAAGAGAAAGATAAGTGAAAAATTTTGTTTCGAAAGCATGAATTTAAGTATTTTTAATAGATTTTGTCATAGTTTGAAGGCTAGGGCGCAGTTGGAAGAAAGAGTTGATTTGATTAAATTTAATGGAAATGAATAAATATATGTTATTCCTATGCATAGAAATAATTTTTGGACTAATAAGTGGATGCAGGAACCTAGAATTTGTTTTTGTAGATTGCAGGTCCAACACTGTGATCCTAGTGCACAGTACAGAAGAAGTTGGGAAGTGTTTAAGAGAAAAAGAGGATCAGCTTTGTGTTATAACTACAGAATACTAGGACATATTGCTAAGGAATTCCCTAGCGCAGGTCCTATTTGTTGTTTTTGTAATATTGTTGGTCATGAGGTTGAGGATTGTCCAAGGATGATTGCTAAAGTCGAAAGTACGAATGTAAGACAAGAAAACTATGAAGAAAGTCAAGAGACTACGGGCATGTTAGGAACTCATAAAGAGAAAGAATCAGGGAAAGATCAGACTATGTTATTACAGTTAAAAGAAACGATGGATGTTCACAAAGATGTCAGTTTACTAGAGATCCTAAAAGTAAAACAATGCATAAGTGAAAGAATAGAATACTTCGACATAGATTGTGTCTTGGATGAGGAAACACAAGTGAATATTATGATATAAGAAACTTGGGAAATTTTTGGAAATCCTATTGTGGTACTGTTGTGGGGAAATAATACCCTACGAACTAGCAAGCTAGGGTCAAGCTTGCATGTAGATCATGACCTTAAAGAAACCACTTTTAACCTATCACCCCAATACTCAAACCCCTTTTTCACACACAAGCATGGAAAAGACCTACTAACCTTTTTTATCGATGTTTGATGTAGATACTCCGTTGCACTTTATCCGCTTGCTTGCACTGCTCCTTCCGAAGACAATCCTGCAATCGAGACAAAACACTACGCATGCATGTTATTTTTCCACTTGAGGGTTAGAGATTAAGCATAAATCAAATAATATATATATAACTCATGCATTGGGATGGGAAAAGTATTCTTTTATTAATCTCAAGATGAATCACCTTACAATAATGATAGAGACCGGCCACCGTTCCTCGATCCTAATCCTAGGCTCCTCCTCTTCTTTTTCCTCCAACTGCTTTACTTTAATTCTCCTTAAGCTTGAGGAAAGAATAAAGGGTTGAGACAAATGAATTTGGCAATTGGGTAGAGTTTCTTTGCTATATTTTTCCTCCTCCAAATAGTACCCCTACCCCTTCTTTTATAGGCTAGAAGGAGCTAGGGTTTTGGACGAACTCTCGGCCATGCAAGGCTGGGATTTTTAGTTAACTGACCCATAGCTTTTTGTCCCGTCGGAAAATTTCCTATTTTTGTGCTTTGTTAGGTAAACATGGGCTATAGTAATCCTGCCAACATTCAAACCCGTGCTGTAAGAGGCCTGCCAGTGTTCCAACGCATGTAGTAGTGGGTTAGGGCACGTGCCACATGATTTAAGAGGATTTTCAAGAGTTTGTTCAACATGGCTTTGGAAAGGAAGGGATATGAGTTGGCCTGATGCCTGGTAAGCATGTGTGGTGAAATTTAGGGTTATAATAGATGCCCCCTAATGTGTGAGGTCAGAAGAGCATCTAATGGCCGAAATACATTACCAATTATTTACCAATCTGTAGTGATATGTTGAATGAGTGAGCCCAGGAATCAGGAATCAGGAGGTGTCATCTGCAAAAAATATCAAATGTCTCACTGAGGCGGGCAGACCCATGCTCGGGATAAAATAGAACCATGGATACCAATCAAATACACTATAGATCCATGTCAACAACTATGAAGAGTAGCCGTGAAAAATACACAACGAAGCTACATCTTGAAATTAGAAAGATATACATATAAAGTATCCATCTCCCAGAAGTTGATTCGACCTGATGGATGTACTTCAGAGTTCGAGAAACAACTTCAAAATCTTCTAAAACTCAGGTAGGAGTGTAATATGAGTGTACAACTGCACTACCCAGAGGTCTTCGACGGCTCGTCGGTTATGGACTTGATAATCTTGATGATCGGACTGAAGGATTCAGTGATTTCGAACAAAGACTTGATTGGACGTTCAGGATGGTCAGGTATGCGGATAAGAGACATATTGCAGAGGGGCCGACTCAGGCTTAGTGACAAACTTCCCTTGGACAATAGCACGACAAGTGATAAGACTCAAGCAAAATATCTGTTAATCATAAGTCTACGAAGCAGGAGACAACGCAAACTCTCCATATGTTTGGAAGAGTAACCAAACGGTGGAGGACACACCTCAATATAACAAGAAAATTTTCCTAAGGTCATACTACATCCCATAGTCTGATGAATCAAACGGACAGATGTGCTTTATCCAAGGGCGACTCATGATGCTACTAATAAAGAAAATACTTTTCACATCCTCTTTTTGGGGTATATTTGATTTTTTTGTTCTTTTTGATGATTTGGAAAAAAGAATAAAGGAATATTACGTTACAATGGAGGAACGAGTACAACAAACATACAAGTTCAAGGCACAAAGACAAGAATGATGTTCTAAGGAAATGATACTCGGGAAAAATCCTCCAGTGGCCAAAGGTGTTAAGACGCAAAGGCAAACTGTTACTAGGATGAAGGGTAAAGGATGCAAATGCGGTTGATAGAACACACAATGGTAACATCTGTCGATGTAAATTTAACGAGCCCACATAAGGGAAGCTCGATGATTTTTCATATTTAGAGAGTCTGAAAAAGCATAAAAGGAAACTCTATTGAGATACCTTTTTCGACAATAGTCTAGTCGGTTCGAAAAAGGGGTAAACTAGCACTGATTAGACGTCAATTCAAAACCACTTTAACGAGTGTGACAAGGACAAGATCACTCGACTATTTTTTCAATTTTAAGGAGTTTGAAAAAAGCTTAACTATGGACTCCATCAGGAATATTCTTCTAGACCATTTTAACGAGTGTGAAAGAATAAGGTCACTTGATGATATTTTCAATTTTAGGGAGTCTGAAAAGAGCTTAACTATGGACTCCGGGGGGGTTTCTTTTTCGTAAATTTAGTCCCTTAGGCCCGAAAAAGGAATAAAACCTTACCTGAGGATACTCTTATAAAGAATGGGAATTCAATTGAGTATTCCTTTGTTCGTACCATTGACCGTCCAGAGCGAAAAAGGGGTAAACTACCGTCGGATAGACGTGACTTCAAATTTCAGTTTAATGAGCGTGAAAGGTCACAAGATTGCTCAACAATCTTTTCATGTTTAAAGGGTCTGAAAAGGGCTTAAAAGGAGACCCGTTTAAGGAATGTTCTTATGTACCAGTTTAACGAGTGTGAAGAAACAAGGTCACTCGACAATCTTTTCATCTTTAAGGAGTCTGAAAATGGCTTAAAGAAGACTCCATAATGGTTACTTTTCTCAGTTAATTCGGACGAGATCGAAAATCATAAACACAGTCTTGCCAGATGTTGTTTTCGGATCTCAAAGAGAGCTTGAAAAAAAACAAAGGTAGCCCATGATCGACACTTTGTGGGTCGATGTCAGGTATCACTTCATAAGACCAGGCAAAAACGTCGCGAAATTCTTTGAAAAGATCTGTGTAAATCTGAACCTCTTCGGGGGAGCAATCCACTCCGATGAAGACATTCCCCACGATGCCAGGTTTTTGGGAGATGTTGATAGGTATAGTGGTAGCGATAGTTTCCATATTTCCCTCAGCATAAATTTCCTGTGTAGCTGAGAGGTTAATAGGACACAGCTGATCTCCTGTCATGGTGATAGGGAGTTCTCCTTCCTTGATTCAATGTAACTCTGGGAGGAAATATGATCTGTGATGGAGATCATCCCAAGGTTTTTCTGGACTAGTCACTGCTTCAATTATAGCTTCGTTAGAAGGCAATACTAAGTCTAACAAATTGGTGGTAGCAAGAGAACCCTGAGCCCAGATAGGCTCTAGAAGTGGATCCAACTCTTGTGTGGGAGTCGGATCAAGAGTGGCTAAAGTTTGTTGGACTAAAGAGTACGCTACTCCAGTGGCCAACAAGGGCATGGACATGCCAGCGTGCCCTATCTCATCCATCGTGGCTAATGGGGAAGGAAGAATCCATGGATCCTGAAAGTAAGTCGTGCGGAACGACGAGACGTGAAAAATCTCAGCCTTGTGGTGAGTCGATATAAACTTGACATCGCCATGAGGAGGTGGGTAATAGAAAGTACCCATCAAATATGGGCACAAACCAACTCCTACATTAATGACACTAGCTTGAGGATTATCTATCATGGGAACCATGGATGCCCCCAAAGCTGGATTAGGTCTAGAGAAGGACAATTGATCAATGGTCACTATCCGGCCTTCATGTGGAAACAATAAGACTCGGAACAATGTAGCGATCACTGCTTGCATAACATAAGTCCAACTACGACCTAACAAGAGATTTTAGTCAAGGGGGGCATCGACTACCTCTACTTCGATGCACACAGTCTTTCCCCCTAACTGCACAGGGAAAGAAGGAATGCTGCCATGTGGTTAGAAAGAAAGACCGTCAAACGTAGTGAGGAGAGTAGGTGATGGAGACAACTCAGGCTGACCAATGGCTTTCCAGCATGCTAACGACATAGCGCAAGTCGAAGCACCCTCGTCGACCACCGTGCGGAATATATTCCGTGTAAAAATTTTCGTGGGATGAGCCACTACTATATGAAACGCGATGTGGTAATGCAAACGAGGTTCCAAGTTAGTCATATCTAACATGATGGTACCCGGGTTACAAGTATCAGTAGAGCCTAAAGAAGCCAACAAGGCTTTTCTCTGAGTAGGGCAACTTTGGAGGACCTCCAAAGCAGACATAGCACAAGGGGTTTGGGATAAATCTTCCACCACAGAGTAGTTATGGGCGTCCCTTGCATTTGGATTGTGAGAAGTTTTCTTAAAGGAAACTTTTGGAATGAGTGTCATCATTTCTCCCAACATCTTCTCAATCTGTAGAGGAAGAGATGGGATTTTGGCTTCTTTTCCCTTCTCAGAGGCGCTTGGTTTACTATAGTCGTGCGCTCTAGTCATTATTAAAGCATCACCCCTAACCATATATACGTTTGCGGAAGAGGAATTATTTGGGGGAGGGCAGGTTTCTTGGCTGCCCCCTTCGGCACTTGTAGAGGCTTGAGTTAAATTTTTCCCATGCTGAAAGGGATTAGTCAACACGGCTTGCTATTGCTGTGTGACAAACTTCTAGGCCTCCGCAAATCGAGGACATAGATGGGTCAGGTGGTCCTCTGCACATAAGTTGCATGGATACCTCACCTTCCTCTTTTCCGTGGTGCCCTAGCCAGCATTATCAGTGGGTTTCTTATCCCCCTTACCCTTCTTTCATTGTTTTTTCTTCCCTTCAGGCTGTTGGGTGGCCTTTGGGTTAGTTGTTTGTACGGAGTGTACTTTCGATGTTTGGGTAGGAGGAGCAGCCAAAGCAGTAGTCTGGCTGGCTGCTGATTGTTGTATAGATAACTATTTCAATTGCTCAGTGGGCTTAGTTTGTGCCGAACCAACGATACCGTCGGCATGTGATCTGGCTCTCTGTCTGGTTTTATCCAGTATCGATTGTGGTGCATCCAACAGGATGTTGTACAATAGACTAGACTGAGAAGAAATAAGCTCAAACTATTGAGCCCTCATGATGGCATCTTCTTCGGAGACAACCCTGGAAGTTGCGACGTCTTTGGATAATTGCGGTACTAAAGACTTAAGGAACCACTCAAGTAGGAATGTTGGTGGAACTGGCACTTTGATTAGACTCTTTCAGCATCGCCACTCTCGGATATGGTCAGAGATATGGTCCGCTGTCGTCTGTTCAAAATTAGCAAGCAGCTCTGTGCCCGCATCATATCTCATAGGTAACTGGAAATGGTTAAGGAAGGCCATATCCAGTTCGCCAAAAGAAGAATATCTTGAGCGATCAAGCTCGATGTACCATTTTGCAACACTCCCAATAAGAGTGCGTTGAAATAATTGCAATTGGACAGAGTCATCTTTCAGTGAGTTAGATGAACACCAAAGATGGAAAGTGGTCATGTGATCACCTGGATCTTCGTTAGGCTTGGCCTTGAACTTTGGAATGTATGAAGGCAACTTCGTTGGCATAGTAGGCCAACGCGGATTGTGACAGATAGGATCATTTAACAACCATGTCAAATCGAGCAAGTGTAACATCGCCAAGAATGGTAGTTTGGGTTGCT
>CBVK0102153878.1:0-18944 GCA_900067695.1 Picea abies
CCTGGAGTTTGACTGGCACCAGGTTGCCAGGAAAAGTTTGGCTGCTGGCCTGGATTCTGGTAGAAACCATGGCCCTGACCAATGTAAGGGTTGTGCATTTGTGGAGACATCATTGGCCGATTCCCCATAAAGGACATAGGATGTTGGGCATTCATCGTGTTTGACAGACTTTGGGAAGGATTACTCCATGCCGATCCTGATGGGAGAGGCATGGAAGTCTGTCTGGGATTCCATTGACGGTGGAAAGAATTACCCCAGAACGACATTCCAGAGGAAGGAATGGATCCTTCTCCTGAGTTCCAAGGTCCTAGTATATGTGCCCCCAGTGAAGGAATAGTACCCTGTGCCGGAGTAGACTGTCCAAAAATGGGTGTGCCCCCAGATGGGAAAGAAGTGGATGCGAAAGTGTTATTACCAAACGTCTCGTTCCAAACAAATGGTGACGAACCTACCAGCTGATTTTGCGTAGGTGTTCCTTGAATCCTGGCTCCAAATGAACTCGTGTGTGCAGGCTGCCCGACAGATTGCTGATGCAGACCACCAAGCGAAGGGGACGAAGGAGAGATATGACCTCCAGTATAAGGAAAAGCATTAAAAGGTACATGAATTCCCCCAATTTGACCTTGCAGAGGAGAATTAGAGCTCCTTGCCCCCAGACCCAAAGTCTGTAAAGTGGAGTGAGTGAGTGCAGGACTTGTACCTGAACTAGGCATACCATATGAGAATGGAGGGCCTGTCGCACTAGGTGTGAAGGGAGGTGTGGTTGCCATGATAGATGGGGACAGTCCACTGTGCGACGTAGTTATGGTCGAGACCATGGTGGCCTAGACCGATGACGGGAAGTTAGGAGATGCTTCTCCTATGGTGACAACGGTGATGGGAATAGAAGAATTCCCATAGGAAGTAACGACGTTTGTTGCCATAGCTGTGTGAGGCACTGATAGGATTTTGTAAAATTGAATTAGCACATAACTTGTGGCCAAGTATCAGTGGTTGAGGTTTCAACCAATCCAAGATTGGCAGTCGATCCCTCCGAGAGTTGTTCGGGATCAATGGTTGGTAACCCAGTTGCTTCAAAAGACCCTTGTTGGTCTAGCTTCCACCTCAATGGTGGCGGGAGTGGCTCCAGGATAACCGATGGCAGGCCTAGAAGCCTTCGTGACTAGTGGAGCTCTGAATCCTCCACTATGTGAGAATATTCAAGACATGCTAAGGTATTCTACACGATCAAATAGTAACAAACACTAAAAATAAGCCCCTATGAGATAAATCAAGAAAACACTAAACTAGTTGGAAGAACAGTTACAACAACCAACACTAGAGAAACTTACCGGTGCAAGTGAAACTCGAAAAAGGAAGCACCCTCCAGGTATACTCTGCAAAGCGTGGCCCAATGTCTGTCCTAGGTACCATGGTATACCCCCGCAGTCACCTGTGTATGTCCCTAGAAAAGATTGGCAACTATTTTGCCAGCACGTGAACAGTCACCAGGTGGGTACAGTCAATAGTTGGGTAGACCACAATGAGCAGGGTATCAAGCCTGAAACCTATCAAGGGTATCGAGAGAAAATGGTCCATAATACAATTGAGGACCTCAAACGGATTTGAGACCCATGAAGCCCCGTGGAAAATGCAAACGGTGGAATCCCTCAACAAATCCTCGATATGTGTTCTCCACTACGCTCGGTCCGACTTTGGAGGGGTTATCTCCACTACCTTTCCTTACGTGACCTTGTGTTTAGCCCCTGTGTTAGAGGGGGGTCCCGGATAACTTTCACGTAACTGGACTTCTACACTCCATATGACAGACTCCAACGTTTGGTTTGAGTGGCCTTGGAGAATTTACTCTCCAACCTGTTCCAAGGCCCTCGTCCTGAGCTAGTGTATGAACCCTACAAACAAAATAGTCTAATACATTTTAAATTAGCGTTTCTTTTAATGGGATTTTTTACGTCACAAGGTATGAAAGTGAAACTGATGGTGTGTAAAGACTCAAAGAAAAATGAATTTGGAAACAAAAACTTTTACAAAAATTGCAAACACCAACAACTTTTCACTAAGAAAGACTTCTTTTCTTTTCAACTTTTCTAAGATTTCATGCAACAAACATAAAGGAATTTCACACAATCTGCAAGCTACTTATGCTCCTAAATGTTCTGAAAAAACTTACGAAAAAAGACTTCTTCCTAGCTATTGATGCAACGACACAATCTTCAAATAAAGAAGAAAATGAACCAGAGAATTTATTATTATTATTATTATTATTTAAGTGTTAAATGAAGCAACAAAGGGAAAATGCCAACAAGCACAAAACCAAGAAAACAAACTAAAATTTTGGCTTAAAGCGCAGATCGCAAAGAACCAGAGCAAAGACACACAGTGGAAATCAAGAAAGCATCGACTCTTACACTTGTCTAAAAACCATAAAACAAAATCTTTCTTTTTCCTTTTTCTTTTTAATCAACAATCAACTAAGAAAAAACCAGGCTAAGGATGAGAGGCCCTAACCTACTGACTATGCAGCCCTAGACTCGAACCCCTGAGAGGCACACTTCTCACCACAGGAGGGGATGACTGCCCCACCCAGGCTGAAAAGAAACCAGTCATGCCCGCGACTATCACTGAAATAGCACGCGTGCAAACGCGTGCTGAGCTATAACAACGCATGGGTACCCGCAGGAAGAACTAGTACAAACCGCGTGTATGTGTAAAATCTAAGACAAAACTGAACACAGACAGCCCAGACCTGGAAGAGGCCTCTGGTATTGACAACCAGGGTCTCTTGAAGGCTTGGATGCTTCTTCTTCAACAGAAAAGAAAAATAAATGAAAAGAATAACAAAATGCAATAAAGCAAACTGAGACAAGACTGTGAACTAGCAAGACCCAGACAGGATCCAGAAAGCCGTCTGAGAGTGATAATTTTGACAGGGAAGAGGGAGACTGCCTCTCAAGATTTCTGACTCCTACACACTACTGAAACCACCATAGAAAGCATTCAAATGTGAGTTTTATAAGGTTAGGGCGTGAGTCACATGCGTGTAGGCCTTCTGCAAGCCGCATGTACCTCTGTGTGTCCCAATAATTAATGTCAAGCAACAATTAAGGAAAAACTGGTATAAAGAACTAGGTTCCCTGCTAGCTCTGACCTAACAGAAAATAGACAAACAAAGAAATAGAAAAACTAATTCTTTGAACTACCCAAAAAACTTTCAACAAAATCCGGAAACCCTAAGAGTATCTTCCCCAGTGGAGTCACCAATTCTGTTGTGGGGAAATAATACCCTACGAACTAGCAAGCTAGGGTTAGGCTTGAACGCAGATCATGACCTTAAAGAAACCACTTTTAACCTATCACCCCAATACTCAAACCCCTTTTTCACACACAAGCATGGAAAAGACCTACCAACCTTTTTTATCGATGTTTGATGTAGATCCTTCATTGCGCTTTATTCGCTTGCTTGTGCTACTCCTTCCAAAGACAATCCTGCAATCGAGACAAAACACTACGCATGCATGCTATTTTTCCACTTGAGGGTTAGAGATTAAGCATAAATCAAATAATATATATATAATTCGTGCATTGGGACGGGAAAAGTATTCTTTTATTAATCTCAAGATGAATCACCTTACAATAATGATAGAGACTGGCCACCGTTCCTTGATCCTGATCTTGGGCTCCTCCTCTTCTTTTTCCTCCAACTGCTTTGCTTTAATTCTCCTTAAGCTTGAGGAAAGGCTAAAGGGTTGGGACAAATGGATTCGACAATTGGGCAAAGTTTCTTTGCTATCTTTTTCCTCCTCCAAATAGTACCCCTACCCCTTCTTTTATATGCTAGAAGGAGCTAGGGTTTTGGACGAACTCTCAGCCATGCATGGCTGGGAGTTTCATTTAACTGACCCATATCTTTTTGTCCCATCGACAACTTTCATGTTTTTGTGCTTTGTTAGGTAAACGCAGGCTGTAGTAGGCCTATCAGCATTCAAACTCGTGCTGTAAGAGGCCTGCCAGTGTTCCAACGCATGCAGTAGTGGGTTAGGGCACGTGCCACATGATTTAAGAGGATTTTCAAGAGTTTGTTCAGCATGTCTTTGGAAAGGAATGGATA
Source organism: Picea abies (assembly GCA_900067695.1). Classification (NCBI taxonomy): domain Eukaryota; kingdom Viridiplantae; phylum Streptophyta; class Pinopsida; order Pinales; family Pinaceae; genus Picea; species Picea abies. Next base: position 4,109 of record CBVK0102153878.1, read on the forward strand.
TGAGTTGGCCTGATGCCTGGTAAGCATGTGTGGTGCAATTTAGGGTTATAACAGGTACCTTCATTAGGAAGGATAGGCTTGTTTAAGGATAAGATGATAAACTTATGTGGAAGAGTTACTAATGAACCTATTATTCTTCATGGAACATCGACTGAAGAGGAATTTGAGGTCATTAAGTTTGTTGGGAACAATTCCCCTTTCTAACTTTTGATACGTAAGACTTGGATTGAGAAGGATCATATCAGAAGGAAAGAAGAGGAAGAAGCTACAAAAAAGAAAAAGAAAGAACTAAGGGATTTCATAGCTAGAAAAATAGATTTACTAATAGAAGAACGAGAGGATATGTTGAACCAACAGAAAAAAGTAACAATTTTGGAGGGACAAAATGCAAGAGAATTAGTTATCAATATTGAAATAATGCAAGAAGGCTTAAAGAACCTATCTATGTAAGAAATAAGTATATCCACCGAGGAATTATTAAGAGAAGGGATATTAACTTTAGACTCTTTGAGGGCACCTCAGCAATGTGAGACCATTGCACTAAAGGGAGATAAGAATAAGAAAGGAAAGAGGATTGCAAAAATAGTTAGCAAGACTCATATCACAAGAAAGAAGGGAAGGAAGCTCAATAAAAAGAAAGCTAAGTTGGAAAAGCTACAGGAATCTTGTAACACCCTATTTCTCCCAGCTTGTAATTAATCATAAAATAGGATTACCATGCTAAGGCATGTGGATAATATAAATGTATTATTGTTAAAATTCCCATAACCAACTATTGGGGGGGTGAAGCCTTGAATTGCAAGCCATGATATCTCTAGAGGAAGGAAATCAATTAATTAATAAATGACCAGTGGTTGAATTATCAACCACCCTGATGAATGGAATCATGGTCTAGCTGCAAGATGTCATCTCAAAGTACCATAGAGACCTGCAAACCTGAGCTTCCTTCTGACAGAAGGAACAAGATAGGTCGGAAACCTTCCATAGGCGGGAAGGTAAGATACATATAGAGACACAGTAAGAGATGTGAGGAGAGCACAATCTTGTAAGGGATATATGTGAACCGAAAGGAAGTGAAGAGAACACAACCTGAGGGACTGAACATGAGCTTGATGCTAAGGAAGCAACTGATAAACCTTGCAGGGTCACTGAGACAGGCTGAGTCTCTATGAGAGATGAAGTAAAATCCTTAGTGATATCATGGATTAGAACAGAGGTGGAAAGAGTGGTAAGAATTAATGCCTCTAAGCCTATGGTTGGGTGGAAAGGAACACACCCACAGTCAGCTAGTTGGATGCAACTTGTAATAGATAAGTATTCTCATACCCTGTGAAATTGAGCTGTAATTATGTAATGAAATGGGATATACTGTGAATGAGCCAGGGATGTGAATGTTTGTTTAATGGTTATACTGTATCTCTTTATTCTTGTTTAGATTGTGTATTTAAGAAAGTATGGAATTGTCTAATTTGTACACGTAAATTTCCGAGCCCTGTGGTGGCTTAAGTTAAAATAAGAGGACTGTGAGTTCGTCGACCTTGGTCATAGTTAAACTAAGTCGCTGGGAGGATGGATTCTATTAATATAAGGAGAGGTGGTGCATATATGAACATAATCTCTATAGAGCAGGCAGAGACTAAGAACTCCTCAAGTTCTAAACTTGATAAAGGAGCACAACGGGTGTGCAGAAGACCCTTCTAAACGTTAAGTTTAGGAGAAAGAGTGAAAAAATATTAAGCCTTTCAGAGATAACAAAGCTCAGTGAGAGTAGTGAGGTCAAAGTATCGAAGGGGATGGTTCCTTTGTTTGGGAAGAAGAACAGACAAAATCTGTTCGGAAGAAGCCACGGTCCATTGTGACCGTTAGATATGGGAAAGAGAGTGGGAGTTAACTGTTGGAGTCATTCATACTTCACGATTTTGGAAAATTGAAAAAGTTCATCATAAGGGAGGAAAAATCCCCGAAGTTATGAAGTACCGAAGTTAACTCTAAACCTTAGATCTGAGGATGCCCGGGAAAAATATCAAGTGTCTGATCTAGAAAGTAGTTGATAGTCAAGTTACCTGAACTATCATTGACTTAATAATGTGACAATGGATATGGATGTGAGAAATTTAACGGGAGGAGAATCCATCGTGATCCTCATATCAACTCAATTACTTACTATAGTTACCGAGTCAAACAACAACTGCTCGATTTAATTGACAGTTGGGAATCATTGTAGAGTGTAAAGGTGAATTTAGCAGACCTACTAGTTCACAACCCACAATAAACCAACATCATTGATCTCATTGGGAATGGAATCTCAATGACTAGGATTATACTAGAGTCAAACGAGCACTTCCCATATTGTGGAGGTTAGACCCCACAATTACTGTAACCTTTGCTCAACGGACACCTCAGTATTTGTTGGATCATGATCTCCAGACCTTGAACCGTTGCGAGATGGATGGTCATGAGCCCCTTAGGAAATTGATAGAGTAATGGAGTCCTTTAGTATCATCAGTTTGAGAGAATCAAAAAGCTCAGAAGAGATAATGTTTTTAAGAGAAAAGGCGAGATCCAAGATAGCCAGGCTCACAACAGGAATGAAGGCTGAGGCCTTTGAACATCCACAAAACTCTTCCAAGTTGGAAGAAGTTAAAATCTCAAGAGGAGCATTGAAAACAACCATCAGATCAATTGTGGGGAGAAGCCTGGACCATTAGATAAACGCCCAAGGAAATAGAGGAGAAGCGATGAGAAGGAACAGATCCTAATCATTGGATCAAAGCACAAGGGGAAGATATTCATTCGATCTAAGGTAAAGTGCATGAGTGTTAACCTTTGTGTGCATATGAGGATTGACTGGCCAAAGTCCCAAAGTCCCAAAGTGAGTTGCCATTGTTCTTCACCAAGAGGGACAGGTGGCGCAAGATTCATAACCCTTGAGTGAGAGCTTGTTGTCAAGGAGAGTTTGTAATCACTAAAGTAAATCCTGACCATTGGTCGTCAGGGGAGGTACGTGTCCACATATCCAAGGCTCTGGGAAAAATCACTTCGAAGGTTTCAGTTGAGAGTTGAAACTCCCAAAACCCAAAGTCCGAAGTGAATTTGGATTGTCAGATCTGGAGAGATGCATGGTGATATATCATGAGCTTCAAGAGGGTGCAAAGGTTAAGAGTTAATATTTTCAAACCCCGATTCAGAGGGACACGTGGAAAAAATATGTGCACTTCGAAGGAAGGAGAAAGTTGAGGTTTGAGAACTCCGAAGACCTGAAGTAAATGTCAATCGTCAGATCCATAGGATAGGTGGCATAAGTCTATGGACTTTGGGTAAAGAGATAAAGTAGGTCCCGACCATAGATTTCCAAGAGGGGTACATGTCGATAGATCAAAATCTCAGGGTGAATGCACTTTGAAAAAAACAAGAGCATAGAATTTTGAAACTTCTGAAGCCCAAAGAGATGAAGAGCCAAAGGGCCAAATTGGATCTTGTCCATTGGCCGACAAGAGAAATGTGTCATTAGACTAGAGATTTTGGGAAATAAAAATCGAGAGTTTCATTTCAGATTTGAAACTCCCAAAGCCCAGAGAGGTGGAGACCTGAAGTGAATCTGGACCATAGATCTAGAAGGGTGCATGGTGACAAATTGTGGATTATGGGTGGAAGCACTTTGAGAGAACACAAAGGAGAAGAATTTGAAAGAGTTGAAGTTATGAAGCAGAATCTTGATAGTTGATTAGGAAGGGAGTTGAAGGCCATATATATCATCTTGGTTGAAAAGTGTCGAAGTCCCGAAGAGGACTAGGGTCGTTGATTTTGAGAGTATGTGTGGAAAACGATCTGCCACTTCGGGAGAAATCACTCCAGAAGAAAGATAGTGTATTGAAAAATAAATCTCAAAGGTCGGAGAGTCAAAGTTCATGTGAACTGCCCAATTGAGAGGGACAGGTGTCAGTAGATCTTCCACTCTAGGAGATATCCATTGTAGAGAAAACAAGGTTTGAGAGTTGAAAACTCTGAATGTTGAAGTCCTGAAGAAAATCACGTCTGTTCATTTAAAAAGCAGAAGATCTGAGCCATAATTTCAAGAGTACCATTAATATAATGAGATCAAATGTCCCGTCACATTGCAAGGATCGAATGTGCATGAACTTTAAAATGTTGAGGGTGGGCCTGCAATCCAAACCATAGTTTTGGAGAAAGTACACATGGAGGCCCGGGATGAATTGCGGGGAGAAAAGTAGTTTGGTTTCAAACCACCCTTGTTCACACATGAAATCACATGGTTACATGAGGTTATCACCCAAGGTCATATAAATAAAGGGGCTTATCAGAAAAGGATCTTGCGCCCAGACTCTGATATTTCGTAGGCACGAAGAGGAGGGTCGCGGGTACCTTTAGACCCACAACAGGAAACTGAAGGGGTCTATGTATAATTATATAATGAGACCATCAAGGTCTCAGAGAGTTGTTTAGCTCCAGAATCAAAGATCCTGGACTAGGAGGTCAGACTGGTTCCTTGAATTTCAAAGTTAGAAACCATGGATGGAGAATTTGTCCATTAAGAAAAGAGAAAATTTGCATGCCCCGTCATGGGTGTGTTACAAATTTGTATCAGAGCATGGTTACAACACTTGGATTTCTTGGGCTCATGTACAAGTCACATAAGGAGGTATTTTTATCTGCATTTACTTCTTGAGGAGAAGGACTACATATTGAACCTATGATTTTGGGAATTCTTGTTGAATTTCAGCAGAAGAATTTCTTTAGCCCTTTGTCAAAGTAATAACTACTTGCTGGAGTAGGGATATGCTAATTAACATTTATAATAAGAATTGAATGTGGATATTTGAAGGTGGCAGGGTTCTATCAAGAGAAGTTGAAGCCCAAAGGATGGATGACCTGGTGTTCGTAACACTACTTCTAGGCATGGACAGTTGGAACTTCAGGCATTGATGATGGTGGATTATATAATGGTTAATACCTTTGTGGGCTTAAAGGAATCTGATAGGATCAGGTAGGATCCCTGGTAGTTATAGTTACTACTTTATATTAAAATCAGAGTATATAACTCATGACCATAGAAAAGTGAGATGGGTAAAACCCTATGGACATTGAGGCAAGAAGGTTTTCTTTCTAGACGTTGTCTCATAAAGAGGAAAGTGACCTAGGTTGGTTATTTCCTTAAAAGAAGGCAACATCAATATGAGATATGATTGTGAGATTTGTCCTATAAGTGACAGAAATCTCAAACTAAAGGAGACTAATGATGAAATTAAAATATCAAGTGAATGCATTACGTAAAAAGGTGAAATAGACACACCTACATATACACGAATATGTAGACATGATCATAAGTGTTACACATCAAAATTACTCATTTCAATGATGACCTATTTTCATCATTACAAGTGTTGGAAGTGTCGCATTTTGGCCAAAAGTGTCTCAAGTGTTGCAGACATCATACAATCATCTTTCCCATTTCATGTCTCGAACGACATCACAAGGAACACTTGAAGACACCCTCAAGGACTGGTTAAAAATGAATAAATCATTTGATGAAGAGTACAAACATTTTTCCATGAAAAAAACCACTTAAAAATGAATTTTGAAGTCCAACGCTCCCCTACCCACAGTCAGGGAGTTCTAATGCTACTTGACCTCCTTTGGGGGAGTGTTACAACACTCTGTTCCCCATTCTAGGGGAGTGCTAGGCTATTTGAGGAAATCTTGGGCTGTTGAGGAAAATCAAGGAAAAATCCCCCTCATCTCTAGATTTGGTTGGATTTGAATCTGAGGTCAAGGATGGATCTTAGAGAGGATCCACAACTGATGGATAAATATCCTCAACCTATCCCAAGAATCTCTAAGGTGGTTAGGCATTTTTAAGATTATATAAGGAGGCCTTCTCATGGTGAAGGGGATATGGAGAATTGAAGAAATACCTAAATTATGATCTCATAAGGAAGGGAGACATTGAAGTCATCAAACTTATGATCTAATAAGGGAGATAATTAGTGAATCATAGTCATTTTATTTGTGGATCATTTGAGCAAGGGGTTGGGCAAGGAGAGCTTGGAGAGGTTGTTGCAGCTTCATCAAAGGTCTATACGTATTGCTATCAAGTTCTCATTAATACATGTGCTTGGCCTGTTTCTTTCAAGATTGTGTATACCTACATGACATTTTCTTTAATGGATAGATCTAGTTTCAAACTAATTGTAGCATAATAAAAAGCATGCTTTGTTTTTGATTGGATTGCAGGACTTGTTGAAGAGCTTGGGGATCATAGCTCAACTTGGACTGGGCAAGGACAAACATCATAAAAAGGTACATATTCTTCCTCTTCTCTATAGATTAGCTTAGATAGGTTTAAAAGGATGTCAGTGACCAAAGTTAACACTTTTTTGTCTTGATCTTAGAGATTTAGGGTTCAAGAGGGAATCCACTTGTCCGCAGGGGGATTTTCCTGTAACAGAAATTGGCGAATTCACTAGGGAGTGAAGATTTCATTTTTGGTTCCCTTGGTATGGTTTTTGGCCTTTCCTCACCTTTATATCTTATTCATGTTGTGTTTATAATTCTTAAATGTGTTGTTGGCTCTTGGATTCATTCCATACACACTCAATTTCTAGTTTTTCATGAGTTTTTTTTTATTTATGGGAAAGTGTTTTTTGTTCTAAGAGGCCAGCACTCCCATGCCTCTATAAACAAAGCACTGACACTCCCTTGTAGGCTTCCACAGAGCGTTGCAATGCTTTGGTACCCTTGACACCAGAGCATTGGTATTTTTATGCTAAAAAATGTTTTGGGAATTGATCTTCGAGTCTAGATTTTTATTTTTCATTTTCTCAGGGTTATTACCATCTCAACATGTCCTTGTTTAGCCTACAACTATTTGATTTCTAAGGATTGATGATGTTTTGATTGTATTTTTGACATCTATTTTCCTTACTTTGAGTCACTCTTCTTCCCTGAGATTTGGAGTCGATATACTATTTTCTTCTCATTTATCTGACTGAATGAAAGTTGTTGTAAGGAAATTCAAAGATCTATTCATTATTTCATTTTGATTTTTGAGGTCTCTTATCCAATCATTTCCTCTTGTTTGAATTTGGTTTTCTTATTGTTTCTTGTTCGATCACAATGAGGGTGTCTTTTTTGTTTATGTCGAGTTTGCTTTCGATTGCTTAAATCTCACAGATCTTGAAGTCTGATTAACACATGAAGCTTCACATCAAACTCATTATCAGTCACATATTAACAAAAGGATATTTTTTTATGTTTGGTTTTTGGATATTGGAACCAATTTCTGAACATTTTAGCATTGTATTGGATTCTTGATTGAGAACAATTGCATGAGGTCATTGCATCTTAGTGTTTGATAGTTAAAGGAAAATCCATTCTCCTTACCTTAAGTAGACATTCATTGAAAGAAAAGACTACTTATCATTTCTTATGCAAGTTTTGGGAATTGAGTCATAATATCATCAGTTTTCACTCTCATACACCTCTGAGTAAACAACAACCTTAAAATCAAGCGCTAAACTAAAACTTATCAGACATTTTTACATTTTTTGTTAGAAAACCTACATTAGCTTAAGGTGTAGGGCTTTAGAATAGGTTGAAAGGATAACTTTCCAAAGCTTTCAAACAAACTTAGCATCTTGTGATAGGGAGAGAAAATCCAATTTTTGTATAAGTTTAATGGGATCCCCCTCTCACACAGGGGTTACACATGAGGTCGTGTTTGGGAGAGTTACAAAGATTATCCCTTCATGGTTCAATTGTTCATAGTAGTCAGATCATATATTGGGGGTTCTTGTTGAGTCTCAACTATCTTCATTTGGTCTTGTTGGTTCACGAATTTTGAATCTGTTCGGGGTCCTCTGGAGTTCTACCAATCCACTTGTCCTTAGTTCTCTTGAAGGATTTCGGACTTGTTATCTTGCCCATACGTTCAAACTGGACTGTTGAATGTACCCTCCCAGGGGATGATTGCTATTTTGTGACCTTGGTAGCCATAATCTTCAGGGTCTTACACAAGGTGATGGTGAAGGGAAGTTTCACTGTACTGGGAACAAATGTTGGTCAACATCACTCGGGCTCCTTGGAGGGTAAATCCACAATTACTGCATGGAAGCTTGCACCAATGCATAAGTCCGTTAAGTAGGTCACCAACGTAACTGATCCACCCACTCTATCCTCACCCCTTCCTATATTGATCTTGCAACGTTGGATTTCATCACTAACTAGTGGTTTCATCATGGGAATTTTTGTTTGATTGTTTTCTTCTTAGATTCATAGCGTGTGTTGTTTGTTTTACTTAGTGGACCTTAGGTCAAGTCAGTGTTAATGGAATCAACTCCTGGGAGTACCAATGGAGGAACCCCTTGTCCTAAGGAACCTTACACCTTTCCTTCCTTTGGAAACATTGGTCCTCCATACATTGCCACACCGAGTCTTCCAAGACTCACCATCGGATTACCAGTTTGGTTGTTCCCCACTCCGATGATCTCGAATCTTCCTAGTGCTTCAACTTCACCTGATTCTTTAGATGTAAGTACACCACCCACACATCAACCTCATGTCAAATTTTATCCTTCTTCACCCATTAAATCTCCTTCCCTTTCTCCTTCTTCACCTAGCGAAAGCTCTAAAGAAAGTAGCTAGGTTTATAAGAAGAAGAAGAAATGGAAAGAGAAGAAGAAGAAGAACCTGAAAAGGACCAAGCCTCCAACCATATCAAATGTTGGATCCAAACAACCAACTACTGTTCATTGTAATGGGAGTGTTGATGAGGTTGAAAAGACTCCAACGAAGAATATGAAACCCAAATTCCCTTGCAGTCTTTGTAAGGGAGACCACTTTCTGAGGGATTTCCCTGGTCTTCCCAAGGTCTTAGAAATGTGTTGCTCCACATCATTGACCCCTGTTGGATATGCTGGTGATGCCCCATCAACTAGTGACGTTAAGGTTGGTAAGAAGAAGAAAACTGTCAAATTTCCTTCTATGTTATGCGAAGGTGATCATTATTCTCACCTTTTTCCTCGTATGGACGAGGCTTCTTCTCTTTTGGAAAAGATTCAACTTCCAACTGGTTATTGTAATATTTCCCCCAAACCTTCTTTATTTGATGGAATGGTCAATCTGGTTCCATCCCCAGTTAGTGAGGTTGATCAGGTGGTCAATCTAGTTTCATCCTCGATTGAACCACTAACCAAAGTAGTTGATCCAATTTCATCATTGATCAGCCCCACTTTTCATCTAAAAAGTGAAACCCAAGTGATTGATCCAGTCCCATCATTGGTCAGTCTTGCCCTTCATCTGAAGAGTGTGAACGTTGATCAGGTGGTCAATCTAGTTTCATCCTTGGTTGAACCACTAACCAAAGTAGTTGATCCAGTTATGTCATCGATCAACCCCACTTTTCATCTGAAAAGTGAAATTTAAGTGATTGATCTAGTCACGTCATTGGTCAGTCCCACCCTTTATTTGAAGAGTGCCAACGTGTTCAATCCCACTCCTCCTTTGATGAGTGACAAAGTGGTTTCTCTAGTCCCTTCATCAATGAGTCTGATTGATCATGTCGTTAATATGGTCACATCCTTAGTTGAACTAGTTGACAAAGTGGTTGATCCAATCCCATCTTCAGTCAATCACACTCTCCTGTTAAAGAGTGAAACCCAAGCAGGTGATCTATTTCCATCCATTGACCCCATTCTCCCCTTGGAGTATAAAACCCAAGTGGTTGATATGATCCCATCATTGGTCGGTCCTACTCTCCCTCTAGAGAGTAAACTCGATTATGCCCACGTTTTTCTCATTGATACAAAATCTACCATGCTGGGGGGAATTTCTCCTCTCGCAAAACCCCCTCCAAGTAATGAGGCCATACTTTTTTATTGGGGTGTGCTAAATGGACCACGTCTTCCCTCTCACATTCCTTTCAATATTATAGTACAAGTTTTTGGTCATGACATTCCTCATGCATTGATAGATGAAGGTTCTTTCGTTAGTATTTTGTCCTCTATTGCTTGGAAAGATTCAGGTTATCCTCAGCTTGTACTAGTTACCCAGACTCTGTTCAATTTTAACAGAAGAACTAGTCAGCCTTTAGGGATCCTTCACCAGTTTCCCATAATTTTGGGAGGGAAAATTGTCTTTATTGATGTTATGGTAGTCCAGGACCCCTTGGATTTCGATTTACTCCTTGGGCGAGATTATGTCTATGCCATGAAATTTATTGTGTCCACTCTTTTTTGTGTGATATATTTCCCAGACGATGGAAGAATTATGGCTATTGATCAAATTTCATCTGTTGGTCCTGACTTCATTACCAACCCAATGACCTCCCTAAATAGGTCTTATATGTTGTCGGTATCACCCCTTCCACATGTCAATTATGTGGTGTTGTCTCCCATGACTTCAACTTCCGATGACTTAGATCTGGTAGTTGATATGGTGATATCTTCAGTAGGGATATTGGAGCATGATATCCTTACCGCTGACGTGACCCTCAACATTTGTTCCTTCCAGAGCATTGTTCTTCCATCCAATGAAGATCTCTTGGAAGCCATGACTACGTTTTGTCCCTTGACATGGTTTCCTTCCAGAGAATTATCCTCTTGGAAACCATGATCAAGAAGAGGTCATGAGCATAGTTTCTCTTCTCTGTGGAAATCTTGTTAAAACCTTAAACAAAGGAAATAAACATAGTTTCTCTTCTCTATAGAAATATCGTTAAAAAATGAAATAGAGGCTATGAGCATAGTTTTCCTCTCTTTAACAAGCTCATTAAAAAATGAAACAAAAATATGGGGATTGAACCCATAGCCTTGAGCATAGTTCTTTTCCTGTTTCAAGATCATTAAAAAATGAAATAATCACCTCTCATACCAAGTCGAGTCTTTCGTTAGGTCTCATTTTTGAACCTTCATTTCATACACTTGTATCCTTTTTCTCCATCTAGTACAGAAATTGGTGACAACCTCAAAGTCAATGAATGATTTGAAGCTTGGGGGGGATGTCTCCAGCCTTTGATTATATTTCTAGAGTTATGCCACTATCTTTTCAAGCTGGGGGTAGAGTACCAACCATCCATGGGTATCCCAACCTTTGGAAATTACGTTGGGAATTTACAAGCATAGTTTAATTTTGTTTCAAGCTTGTTTCAAAATGAAACCAATACCTAGCTTAGTGTTTGTTCTTTCTCGTGCTCATAAAAAAACATGATAATGAAATCGAGTAAACTTTTATATCTTTTTAAGACTCGCACGGATACACAAAAAAGGAACCCCCTAGAGTCGTCATTAAGCTCTTTTCAGACTCTCTGAACATGAAAATATTATCGAGTGATCTTGCTTCCTTTCCCACTCGTTAAAAGGTTTGAAAGGGCATCTTTTGAGTGATAATTTATCTCTTTTTCATCCTCGTGAGACTAAAATTATGAAAAAGGACAACACTGGAGTCATCTTTAAGTTCTTTTTAGACTCTCTAAACATGAAAAACCACCGAGTTTTCCTTCTCTGGACTCGCTAAACTATACATTGAAGGGCCCATACAGGACCGAACCCTTACTTCTTCCAGTTTGTTAAACAAAGGAAGAGGGACTTACCAAAGGTGAGCTATATTGATCATGTGTTATCCTCCTTGAGCTCATTAAAATAAAAAGAGGTACTCATCTATCTAGATGGGGGAAAAAAGTGAAGGAAGCAAGCCAAGCAGTTTTTTAAAACATCACCAATCACTCTTACAGTCTCCCTTGAACACGACACTTTGTCTGCATACATTTTAATCTGTTGAACCTATGCACTGAACCAATCCTTTGAGTTTCTTTACTCCTTTGGGTCACCCGACGAAATTTAAAGTATCCATTGCATCATCATGTTTTGGTCCATGTCATGTTTATGTTGTTGTTCCTCAATGTTCAAGGGAAGTATCTGCCTCGAGAGTCAACCATCACAAATATCTTGTTTCAATACCCATGTAAGTCCATGTTCATTTGATATACCAATTTACAACTCTGTGTCAGTTTCATGTCATTGATGGGGGATACATCAAGGCCCTCCTACGACAAGTCTATTCCTGTCGACTTCAACACATTATTCAGGAACTAGACTTAGAAACTAGTTAGTACCTTGGGACCTGCATGCCTCAATGGTAGGCCTCCTCACTTCCAACAATGAGTTTACATCATTGAACTATGATCGGATGATTCCACAGATGTTCAAACTCATATCATCTATTCACATTCATTGGAATGTACTAGGGTACCTTGGGAATCATTGACATCAATGGTGATTTCTCTCTCACTTGTTAATGGTTTACCTCATTGACCGATAATCAAGTGGTTTCTGCCATGTTCGACATCAGAACATATATTCACATGGTAAGATTTGTACTACATTAGGATCAGTAAGAAGACCCTGGGTTGAGTAATTACTCTGATATGTACTTTACCCAGGTTGTGATAGAGTTTCTCTTGAATATTGACTCATACACTGTTACATAGATCCACTTTGTATTGGTATGTGGCTATGTCTTGTCATTTCATAGATCCATTGTGTATTTTTCATGGACACGATCAGTTCATGTCATGGAAGTATAGATCCACATTGTATCTTTGGTGGGTATACTCTTTGTTAATATAATTATGGATCTGCGGTGTATCTTATGGAGGCCATACCTTGCAAGTCTTTATCACCCAAGCATAGGTATGCTTTCCTTGGGTTTGAAACATGTCATAATATTTGTTTGATGATTGTATGCATATTCTACTAGGTTCTCCTTGTCCATACCCTTGCTCAAAAAAGTCTACAAAGTACTTCCATCATCATTTTGCATCTTATAACTTCGCACTTGGGGGGAAATCTGTTACACATCAAAATTACTCATTTCAATGATGGCCTATTGTTGTCATTACAAGTGTCGCAAGTGTCTCATTTTGGTCACAAGTGTCACAAGTGTCGCAAAACATCATACAATCATCTTTCACATGTCGTGTCTTGAACGACATCACAAGGAACACTTGAAGACACCCTCAGAGAATGGTTAAAGAAGAAGAAATCATTTGATGAAGAGTACAAATCTTTTGCCATGAAAAAACCACTTAAAAATGAATTTTGAAGGCCAACTCTCCCCTACCCATTGTCAAGGAGTCCCAACACTCCTTGACCTTCTTTGGTGGAGCGTTCCAACACTCTGTGCACCCTTCTAGGGGAGCGCTAGGATTTTTTGAGGAAATCTTTGGGCTTTTGAGGAAAATCAGGGAGAATTCCCCCTCATCTCTGGAGTTGATTGGATTCAAATATGAGGTCAAGGCTAGATCTTAGGGAGGATCCACAACTGATGGAGAAATATCCTCAACCTATCCCAAGAATATCTAAGGTGGTTAGGCATTTTTAAGCTTATATAAGGAGGCCTTCTCATGGTGAAGGAGAGATGGAGAATTGGAGAAATACCTAACTTATGATCTCATAAGGAAGGGAGACATTGAAGGAATCAAACTTATGATATCATAAGGGATATAATCAGTGAAGCATATTCATTTTTTTTGTGGATCATTTGAGCAAGGGGTTGGACAAGGAGAGCTTGGAGAGGCTGTTGCAGCTTCATCAAAGGTCTGTAAGTATTGCTATCGAGTTCTCATTAATACATGTTCTTGGCCTGTTTCTTTCAAGATTGTATATACCTACATGAACTTGTCTTTAATGGATATATTTAGTTTCAAAATAATCGTACCAGAATAGGAAGCATGATTTGTCTTTGATTGGATAGAAAGACTTGTTGAAGAGCTTGGAGATCAGAGCTCAACTTGGACTGGGAAAGGACAAACATCGTAAAAAGGTACATGTTCATCCTCTTCTCTATAGCTTATCTTATCTAGGTTTAAAAGGATGTCAGTGACCAAAGTTAGCACTTTTCTGTCTTGATCTTAGAGATTTAGGGTTCAAGAGGGAATCCACATGTCCATAGGGGGATTTTCCTGTAATAATAAGGATGCTTGGAAGATCCTTGGGAAAAGGATATAGAATCCTGATATGTTCGTGTGTGTGAATGAAATGGAAAATGTGTAAGTACTAAGCTAGAATGATGAATAATTAGCTGTGTTTAATTGTGGTTGAGTGAATGGGTTTAATGCATTGTGAAGCTTCTTAATATGTAGCCTAATATCAATACTAGTTAGTTATGAATTATATTAAATGTCTAAGCGATGCACATGTATGATAAAAGAGTATATTTGTAGGCAGCATATGGTTTCCCTGATGAGTGAAATATAAAGCAAGAATTTCTCTTGTCCAGATTAAATGAATACTATGGATGCTTTGTGGACTCCATTCTGAAGAGTCATGAAAGTTTTGTTCCACATAATAGCGTGAGGGGAATGTATTCTCTTTCCTCAGGGAATACTAATATAATTAGATATAAGGGTAAATGAGCAAAGATGCTCTATTTTCATAATAAGAGGCAAATGGTTATGCCTTTGAAAATCACATGAGAAGGATTGTGAACAATCCTAAGTTGACTGATCTTAAAAGTAGATATGTAGGTGGGTTGTGAAACATACCTATGACTGCTACTAGAAGGTTTAGGATCATGAATATGGTTAAGTACATCATGTTTGTAAGTTAACAAAACCAGAATATGTATGGATACATAATTTGGGTACATGACAAAGATGCATGTTTATATTCCTTATGGGATATTTGGTAAACTATTGAAGCTAACTCAAGGTTGAGACCATCACAAATAGTTATGGAGGAACTTTGTGAAGACTCTGTTAGGAAAACAAAGTCACAAACTTAATGACTATTGAGAATTAAGCAGTGAGCCACAAGCTTATATA